>JAAGNO010029237.1:0-46826 GCA_033439905.1 Ceryle rudis
TGCTGGCTGTCCTTGATCACCTCCCTGTCCTCCACGGGCCTTATCAGGCCTTCTAGGAGAATCTGCTCCATGATCTTCCCAGGCACAGAGGTGAGGCTGACAGGTCGGTCGTTCCCAGGATCCTCCTTTCTACCCTTTTTGAATACAGGTCTAACATGTCCCTTCTTCCAATCACAAGGGACCTCACCTGACTGCCAGGACTTCTCAGATATTATTGAGAGTGGCTTGGCGACTGCATCTGCCCGTTCACTCAGAACTCTGGGATGCATCTCATCGGGTCCCATAGACTTGTGTATGTTCGGGTTCCTCAGGAGGTCACAAACCTCATTTTCACATACAAAAAAAATAGTATATTGCTATTTACCAGTGCCTGGTTACTATGTGGAGCTGGGAAAGACTCTCCATGGGTGACCACTGCACAGTGCAGAGCGGCAAGGCTGGAAATGTGCCCACCCTCCTTTCAGAGGCAGAGACTTGCTTATTAATGGTTTTCAGGCTTGCCTGCTGAGACCTCTAGGTGTGCTTCACACCAGCCTAACTTCACTCCCTTGACATCAAGAAGGGCAGAGTTAAGCTAAGAGTGTGCACATATGAAACTCCTACTCTTTGCTCTTGCCTTCCAAAGAGTTTAAAACAAGGTGTAAGGTTTGTTTCCTGGTCTCCTGCCTGTCAGCATTACTCTTGGAGCATGAAGCAGAAGGATGCTGCCCCTTCAGGGTATTAGAAGCATCCCCTGTGAGGAGGCAGCTTCCAGCTCTCATAGAAACAGCTTTGCTAGGCTGCAGTTTGTGCTGGTCCTCCCTGGCCCCCTTGGGCCCTCTGAAGGAGCTCCAACAAAAGGGACTACAGCACGCCAGCCCTTTAGGGTCATGGCAAGCAGCCACCCAAACCATGTTATAAGTATGTTGTGCTCATCCTGCAGCTTGGAGGGGAAATGAATTTGAGTTTTCCAGTGCTGCTTCTCATCTGTTCCTTGTTAGCATTTCATGTATGGAACATAAAATACCGAACTAATCCATTTGTCCATGTGTTTTCAGTAGGAGAGCTGGAAGGGTGCTGGGGTTGGCTGGGGAGAATACTCCCAGGAGGAGGGTGTGGAGGTGAAGAGACTTGAGTAGAAACAGGATCACCTGGGTGTTTGTACAAGCTTTCAGAGACCACATGCATGCAAACTTCCCTTCAGCCTGAAGGAAAGGGAGGGAAGCACCCCTCTCCCCCTGCTCCTACCACTATGGAAGCCACTTGCTCCTCGCAGGTCTCAGTATGGGCCAGTTCTCTGCACCAAGATAGCAGAAAGAACTGGGGTGTGGGCCAAGGGAGGAAGGATCCTGGTGTGTCTTCCCGGTCTTGGAGGCTACAGAAGGACACACTCTGCAGCAGAAAGTGTCCTTTCAAGAGCTGCGTTGGCTTTTCACTGTTATCAGACAGTTACTTGGTAGCCACCAGTATTGCAACAGAGCAAGAAGTAGCCATCATGTTGTGCCACTGGCTTGCACAGCCGAGTGATGTGGGGAATGAGCCTTTTGACTTCCTGTACAGTACAGGGGGTGATCTTTTTTGGTTTGGTTTTTTTTTCCCCCCAGAGATTTCTAGATAATAGTGCTGAAGTTGAAAATCAAAGAATGCTACTGTCCTTGTTAAATCCAGATTCAATATTTTAAAGCATAAAAAGATCATATATCCGTCATGTACTCTAGAGCTTGAGGGCATGAGCTGCCTAAAATTAAAGCCTGCTTTCCAGGCTTCTCTGATTTGTTATTAATATGTGTAAAATGAAAGGGAGGTTTCAGAGCTTATCTGAGGGCTTGACAAAGAGGCTGGGCTACGCTAGGCTATGCTTTTCTGGCAGCACTCCCTGATATAAGGGTAGGTTAAAACCAGTATCATTCGATAGCACCAGCAAGGGAGAGGCATGAGGCCAAGAGGCCTATAGCACCCCCCGAGAGAGAGACAAAGCCTGTCTCTGGACCAGTACTCAGAATCTAGAAACAATTTTAGGAAAAAAAGAATATTTGGACTCATAATTTGTATTCTTGGCCAAAGACACGGAGCAGCTAGAGCTGTCTATAAACAGCAACATCACCTGTCTAGCTTTTCTCTCCTTGTCCTGGTCTTCTCAGAGATGAGTGGTATCTTCCTTTCACTCAGGAGAGACTAATGATGTTTTAGCACTTTGCAGGCATGTTGTGTTTAAGGGCCAGCACCACAGAGAGATCTACAGCTAAAACTGCTAGACATCGATACCTTCTCACAGATGGTCCTCTTTTCCCGCCCAGTTGTACAGCCTCAGCAAGAAACGAAACATCCGTTGCTGCCTAAGCTTTCACTTTGCCTTCGCCCTCAGGAAACCCCCTAGAAACCAGACTTTCACCTGACCACAGCAGCCCAGTTCCTGTGCAATACCCACCCCTGGATATGCGGGTGGCAACGCCTGGGAGAGCAGCAGCCCTGGGGCTGAACAAAGCAGAGCCCAAGGAGGCAGAACCCAGAGGCTCAGCCACAGTTCCCTTAACTTCCTCTGCTTTTCACATCTTGCGTGCTGTTATTTTCCCTGCTACACAAAAGGAAATGAAAGGGGCAGAGGAGAAATAAGGTTGCTAACAGCACTGAGACTTACTTTGCATAAGATTATACATCACGATGCATCCCCCGCCACTGAACAGTCCCATGAAAACAGCCATTTGCTGCAGCTTTCTTAGAGAAGCTGGCATTTTATTCCTCCCTGAAAAGAAAAAGGGAAGACGTTTGTTGTAAAAGAAGAAAGCTAAAGGGTTATTCCCCCCCTCCTCCTCTTTCTTAAAAGCCCTTTCCAAGCAGGCCTGAATGAAAGTGCAGTGTGCAGGCACCGGGCTCTTGCTCGCTGGGGCCCCACTGTGCGCCCAGAAGGAAGGGTGGTGAGAACAGTGCAAACCGGGCACCCAGCTGGGCTGAATGTGTTTATTCAACTCTTTTTTAGCAATGCCACCACTTCACTAATTGCCGAGAAGCAAATGACCTCCCTGGTGTGGCCAGGGGCCAGCGCCGTGGCACATTGTCGTGGGGGTTCCCGGTGCCCGTGCGCTCGCTTGCACACTGCAAGCATTCAGGCTCCAGGGGCCGGATTTCTCTCTCGAGTAAACTTCTCTAAAGTAAACATGCTGGCGGCAGGGCTGGATTTGGCCTGGAGTGGTGAGGGACAGAGCCAAGCCAGCACTGTGCCAGCAAAGATAATGGAGCCAGGGTGTGTGTATTCTGTTGTGCTGGTTTTTTTCCCAAGCCATGGGTAAACAGGAAGGCTCTTGCAAGCTATTTTAATTCCTTCCTGCACCCCCCTAGCCCAAGCTTGCCCTTTTAATGAGTCACAGTTTTGGCGTTTGAATGAATGACCCAGCAGAATAAGAAACACCTCTGAGAAAGTCAATCTGCTCAACACTTTCACAGCCTGGGTAAGAGGGGGCCCATGCAGCCTGGAGATCCTGAGCTAATGCTCCAGCCCACAGCAGGTTAGTAGGAGTTGAGATGAGGTGTTGGTGGCAGAGTAGCGCGTTGCCTCAGGCTGTGGCAGGATGGGACTTGACCAATCATCTGAGTATTGACTTAAGCGCTTGCTTCTCTTGCAGCTGGGATAGTGGAGAGGAATGGTCTTGACAGCAATTAAAAATAAAAGCTAATCAGAAGGCTGCCCTTTTCTGTGCAGGTGCAGAGACATCTGAATACCTGGGGAAGCTGTATGAGATTTCTAATTCCAAAGGCTTAGCACCTTGATCCTTGTGCCATGATGGTGCGACTCAAGTGTCGTGCTTGGCAGAGCTGGTTAACAAACCAAGGCCCAAACCAATGAGAGGAATGTGACCTGGGCAAGGTCGTCTTGAGTCCTGTTGTGAAAAGCACCTCCAGCATCCCTCACTTACGTGTTAGTCAGGGGTTGCTCAGCCGACAACCACAGTTTAGAGGGTGGAGCGGCAAATATAAGGACTCTTTCCTGTCATGGCTGGGTCAGGGTGACACGGGCAGGCTCTGCTCCCCGTTCTGCTGACGTGCCTGTACATGCCATCCCTTGTGTCTTCTAGCCTGAGGGAAACTGAATGCAACCCATGTACAACTTCCATCTACTACCCTCTCGACACTAGCATTAAATTGTAATGCATGCTATCCCTCAGTTGAAGGCTTTCCTTGTTAACTAGTTCCCTTGGTTTTAAAAGCTCTTAGTATTTACATTTACTGTTTAATTTAGTTCAAATTTATGAATGTAATGCTAGCAATCCAGAGAAGCATGTGGGTATTATGTCTATTTTATGCCCCCAAACCCCCTAAAGAGTGACATTTGTACAGTCAGTTACCACTTCTCTCCCTCCTGATCTGCTTCTTTGACAAGTTTTCTTCTTCACTTCCTCTGGGGAGTTTGAGCAGCGTGAGAAGTTGCAGCAGAGGAAGTATGAGTGTGTTTTTACAGAGAAATGGTGGCGTTGTTTCATGAGGACAACAAGAGCTTTCTGCTCACCAATTTGTGTCTGCAACTTTCCTTAAATCCTAATTTGTAACATGGTCCCCGCCTCAACCTGCATGATCTGATTAATAACCAAGTTTCCTTTAAGATCTGTCCAGACAGAAGAAGGATCTGACAGCAATACCACATAACTGGGGGGGTGGAAAAAAAGGCAGTAAATCTGGACAGCAGATCAGATATAATAGGCTGTGACCTGTGGCATTTGGTTTTGCCTCTTTCAAAG
This sequence comes from Ceryle rudis, assembly GCA_033439905.1. NCBI lineage: Eukaryota > Metazoa > Chordata > Aves > Coraciiformes > Cerylidae > Ceryle > Ceryle rudis. The sequence continues at coordinate 4,710 of JAAGNO010029237.1, forward strand.
TTGTGGCCAGGCAAAATTTGCTCTCTGTGATGAAATTCAGGGTAACTTAATGCACATGTCTGAGGGTGGGGGGTGCTGCCAGCAGCTTGCTGAGTAAAAGTGGGAAGATGTGGAGCTCTTGCACCAGCGAAGAGGTTTTGACCGAGTCTCAGGGGACCTGCTTAGCAAAGGGCGGAAATCAGAGGATCCACAACTTGCTGTCAGCGGGTTTGAGGTTTGTTAGGTCTCACGGTCTGCTCGCATCCAAGCAAGGGGGATGGAAAGCAAGAGGGGCTTCGTGCTGATCAGTCATGGGCTTGCTCACGCTCTTGTCACCACTTCCGCCTGCAGCAGGTCAGCAGCCAAAAGTGCCCTGATGGTGACGTGCTGAGAGACTGCCATTGGCAAGGGAGCTGGGCAGCTGAGAAATGGTGAGCCTGTAAGTGCTGCTGCACCATGCGGCACTCCTGGCTGCTCCTGATGTGCTGCCTCCACCTGCAGCCATCACCAGTTGCTGGTCCTGGTGAGGCAGGGATGTGGAGGGTCTGAGGCACACCCAGGCTGCACAGCCTGCACTAGCTCTGCAAAGGTCCTCGTTGCCATAACAGGGAGAATATCTCTGTTGGTTGATTTTGGTCAGTAGCAAGTTCACAGGCTGGACCACCCCATCACCAAGCTAGCCCTTGATGCACCCCTCCTGTTTGTTTCTCAGCTGTCTTCCCAAGCCAGTCCCATGACAACATGTTGCAGAAAGAAGTTCCGAGCTGCACGTTTTAACAAGCCCCTCAAGACCTTGCAAACCTTCTCTTTGATCCCACAATTCCCCGTTAGCTTCCAAGGGCAAGGACAGAGTTGTCCTTGGAGCCCAGTCCATCCCTCACAGGGAGGCTACTGCTCCCCTTCCCTGCCATCATGGTCCCTTGTGGTGAGGATGTCTGGATATTGCATCCAAATTCTTGAGCATCCCTCAGCATGCAGCTGCTGATGACTTCTGAATGATGACACTGGAAATACCAACCATGTCAGCTTGTGGAAGACCGAAATGTAGTAAGGGGGTGTTGTCTTTGAGGACTCATCGCTAGCATTTCTGCCCTCTGGCCAACCTGCTCCCATCTGCTGCTCTGTGTTGAAGTGCCACATAGGTGACTTGCTAGGGAAGGGAAGCACAGACCTGCCCCAGGCCTCCTGTCCTGAGCCCTTCTTACAGCCTGAGCCTACTGACAGCCTGCAAAGCATAGAGGCTAGTAAAGTGAAGGACCAAATCTCCTGGACTTCACTTACCACAAAAGGAATAACTTTAAGACAATGCATTTAGGAGAATGTTATAGACACAACGTGCAGCTGCCTCCTAAGGAGGGAAGTTCATGTTGCTATCTGTGGTGGTGATCTCCCCTCAGAACCTGTTATACCACTAAAAAGTATGCAAGTCAACTGGTGGAAAAACAGATTTCTTCACAGACGGTAATTAAAAAACGCACAATTTCCAAGCTACACTACTCTACAAAAACATCTTTTCCCCTGTTCTATTTGCGGTATGAAAGATTAAGTGGAGATTAGCACACACAAAAAACCCACCAAGCCTACGGTTACCAAAAGAAGAGACATTAAATCATTGTAAGTAGTCTTCTCTGAAAATAAATATTAGAGCAGAGCTTCCTAATAAGGGTGATGTTCGTTTTGTGCCTTGAAAATACTAAGATACGGTGGAGAAGGTAGTATTCAGGCTTGACTTTAACACTAAGCAGGCCTCAGGCAGTTAACAAGATTTAACAAACCCAGAGAGGTGGAAGGCTCACAGGGTCACATGTGAAATGTTGGGTTACTGCAACATTAAAGTCTGTTTTTAATTAGACTTTGTTTTTTCCACAGAGGATCTTCTAAAAATAGGCTGGGCTTAAGAGATTCTCCCTTATTTCAGCAAATTCAGATTTTTGTTTTGTACAGTGACATCTCTATGGCAGAGGCTGGTCCTGGGCACCTCCACCAAAGGCAGGTAGTAGAGAAGGAAGGGCATTTTCACCAAGCCACAAACGTTCATTTTATTTGCCTCAGACCAAAGCGAGGGAGCTGGGGCTGCAGGTCCTTTGTGGAAGGCATTTTCTTCTCCTCTTTCTTCTCCTGGCACTACCAAGCTCCACCAGCACCTTCAGCTTCTGGGTGCTATCACAGACCAAGCAATAAACAATAATGTTGCTCTGAAATCAGAGAGAAGCAGCTTGATCTGTGCAAACTTGGTGTGATCACTGGCTATCTTAATTTGGGCCACTGCCCACCCATCTGGCCAAGACAATATACTGCCAGGCCACCAACACGAGCAGCTGGGAGCCTTTAAACCACTTTGAACAACTGTAGGCCTGAGATGTTGGCTTGACGCACTAAATATGTGTGGCAAAAGTCTACTACTAAACTGAATTAAGATTTATCAACAGGCCTGAACACAGACCTGAGTGTTTGAGGCTGGAAGTGTTGTCTAACACTTCTGCAATGAAATTCTCCCTTGGGCTGGTGGGATTTGAGTCGGCCCAAGGTCCAGCTTTTCTGCAAGCCACCCTGATAGTCATGAAGTCACAGGAGGTGAAGGTAATGTCAGGCAAACCACACACAAGCACAAGCACACTCTTGTATTTCACATTCTTGCTCTTTTGCCCATCCATTGATCTTGTAAAATCTATAAAGCATCTGGGTGTGAGCCAATTTCTATACTCATAACATGCCAGGACAACATTTGAGAGACAGCTTCTTGACACTTGCTGTCTACAAAACACCTTCATCATCAGTAGTCACCAAAGAGAGGACAGTACAGCAGAAGTGTTTCGACAGGATCATAATTTCAGCATGTTGTTTTCCCCTTTTTCAAGGAAATAGTCTCAACATTTACCCCATTTCTGAGAAGTAACGGACGAATTGTGCCCCTTGCCAGTATGCTCAGAAATACCGAGCCTTTGCACATCTAATCTGCCTTCACAAAAAGCTCATCAACTTGTAGGAAAGAAGTTTCCTCAATTCACAGTCAAAAAGAGTAGGAAAAAGGCTCCCCCCTCCCCCCCATCACTGCTGGTTCTCTAGAGATGCTGAAAAAGCATATTTTGGCATTTAGGGAAGGAAAACACCTTCTAAGCCAGCTTTAAAATGGTCCCTTCAAGGGTCTCCTTGTAGACTGGTTCCTCAAAAGGTGTAACTTAGCCCAGTTAGAATGCTTTGAAGGGACAGCTCTATGTATAAGGAAGGTTACTGGCAAGGCAGGAAACTGTGGTTAAGTTTATTCTCTGCCTTTGCTGCTAATTAACAATGAAAGTGAAAGTAGCTAATAGTGATAAAGGATTCTAACCAGTCACCTTCTTAAGGTAACGGGCTTAAGTTGCACGAGGGGCAGTTTAGATTAGACATTAGGAAAAATTTCTTTACTGAAAGAGTGGTGAGGCATTGGAACAGGCTGCCCAGGGAGCACCTGGAGGTGTTCAAAAAGACGTGTAGACACGACATCAGGACGTGGTTTAGTGGTCATGATGGGTAGAAGGTTGGACTTGATGATCTTAGAGGTCTTTTCCAACCTTAATGACTCTGATTCCGTGATTTTTCTTGTAGTTGTATCTCACCTCCTGGGACACATGCTACAACGCAGGTGGCTTCCTCAGTTAGTACAAAGCCCAGCATAGTGCCTACTGATATTTCAGTTTCATTTCCTTTTTCTCTTTTCCTGAGCACTCTCATTAGCACATTTCTGTATATTTATAGATCTTCATATGTTTTCTTTACTCCACTGTCACAGTCTACTTCTCCGCATGCTCTTAAGCAGTCTCATCTGACCGGCTTGCCTGTACTGCGTTTCCTGCCTACCTGAAGGCAGTTACCCCTCTGTGTGCCCTCTTCCCCCGCAGACTATTGCACCACCCCAGTGTCAGGCAGACAGAAATGGTGGGGCCACTGTTCCTGTTGTTCAAGGAGCCTTCTCCTGCCATCCCTTGGTTCACCCCTCTCTGAAAAGGGAGTCTGTTTTCCTAACTGCAGGTAACAAAGGCCAAAAGCCTTTTTTGCTTTTCTCCCAAGTTGCACAGCCACTCCAGATCCTAGTTTGTTCAGTCTTTTTGAACACTAGGCTTGTGTGCCAGCCAGCTCAACGACCCACTCCAAATCGTCCTCCAGGACAACTAGTGCTGCTCATGCTTTGTACTGAAATATGAGGGATATCACAAAAAAGAGACACAACTAGGGCGTGTTATTGGAGAAGCAGGGTAATTATACCTACAGCGTGACCCATTTTTGTTGCTATTGGAGCATGGCGTTATAGGTTAATGCCTAATAATCTGTCATTAACATCCCTAATTGTATGTTTCTGTAATTGGACACCACGGTGGGGGGGTGGAAGGTGTGAATGTTCTCCTTTTGTGTTTTAGAGGTGAACTGCAAAGTAAGAATTCATAAGTAGAGTAAATGAAAAAGCTGTATCCAGGGTACAAGAAGAAAAGATCTGTGGTGTTTATGGTTTTACCAGTGATTGTTTTACCTGAGAAAGCTACAGGAGAGCTTCTTGGCTTCCCAGCCGCTGGGAGTGAGGTCACCAGAGCTGCAATTCAACTTTTCAAATTCAAGGTTCAAAAGAATTGCTCCATGCTGTACCTGAGCCTCCCCACAGCTTGCGTCACAGCCCAGCTTCCAATTGGACACATTAAAACAAAGGCATCACATAAGGAAATTGCAAATATAGTCCTTTGACTGTCTTGTGCTGTCAGGATGAGAGGAAAGAGCACTCTATGCTCAGCAGGAGCTTAGCAGAAGTGGACTGTCAACCCAGGGAGGTTTTTATAGTGTGATGTGTATTTTCTGGATATAGTTTCCTAGGCTAGGTTCACTGAACCTATTCAGGTAACTGATCAGTGAAGAGTATCGAAAAATTTCTCATGGAAAGATCAAAGAGCTTGCAATGCTTTCTGTGCAGTGGTAACTACTTAGCTCTCATGCCAATCTGTGGTCATTTATCTGTGTCCAATATATTAATTATGCCAAAGACACTGATGAGTTCTCAAAGCCAAAAACAATGACCTGCTAAGCTTTAAGTCAACTTACTAAATCCTGAGAAGCACAAGGAGTCTGTAATAAACTTCTTGGCAAACAGGTCCAATTTTACTTTGTGAAGAGAAAAGAAAACAGTCACAGAAGTTTACAGAGGTAATGCAGACATCTTTGGGCTAGAAGCTGTACGTGCCTACATTAAAAGTACCTGCCTGGAAGTCTACAGCCCTCTTAACTTCAATCTTGGTAAGGTTTATGCCTGCCTGCAGTTCAGTCCCATCCACGTGCGTGCAGTAAATAGGCAGGCAGCAGACAATGACTTAAAGGAACTGAATGCCAGGGGAGGCTGTCCTAGGGAAAAAATTGTTTAAGGCAGGAACATAGTGTAAATCATATGATGTTTGCTTCCTTGTAATGTTTCTGATTCTGGAAATGAGAGGGTAGAAGAGGGGATCTACTCTGCTGTGACTAGCATGGAGCCCAGTTTACAAAGCCTTTAAAAATATCAGCAGAGATGGGAAGGTTTGCATCCCTAAGGCCAAACATCTTGCTGATATGATGACTTTTATTATATAGCATTATAGCAATGCATACTTCTAGAACTTCATAAGCACCTTACTCTTATCCATACTTCCTACAGAAAATGCAAAATAAATAAAATACTGCCCTAAATCCCTCCGATTTTCAGATGTGGTAAGTTTCTTTCAAGTGCCCATCTTCACCCGTTCCCCCACAGAAGGGCCCCCCCTTCAGCAAATGCTGACCCTACCTTTCTCCTGAAAGTCAAGTCCCTTTGAAATACTTCAATACTTAAAGCCTAAAGCTTTGAGGAAAACTAGTTACTTTCAAACACCTTGGACACTTGGATTATTTCCAGAAGTTGGTCCTTGCCCACATGAGGAGAACTGGTTCAGTATCAGCTAAATCTGTTAGCACAAATTAAGATCTGGTGAAAAAATAACCTCAGACTCGTGACTTTTTAATAAGCAGTGAACACCAAAAACAGCACAAGGCCAACGGGGATTCTGACCTAGAAACATTCTATTCTCAGAAAGACAAAAGGGGGAAAAAAAATTATGATGGGAACCATTAAAAAAAAAAAAAAAAAAGAAACTCCCATAATACTTGAAAGTTTCTATCCAGATATATCCAGCTTGTTAACTTGTGCACAGAGCTGTGCAAGATAGAGAGAGCAAAAGGGTGAAGGAAGTAGCAGAACCTGCCACAGCATTTGCACATGCAGCATCTGGGGGCAGACCTTTAACTTGACCTGAGGAATAGCTACTGATCTATCCATCCACCCTTGGAAAAAGGAAAAGATACGCTGGATGCTCACAAGACAGTTGGACGTGAATCAGCATCTCCTCCAAAAATGAGTCAGGGCAAGAGGAATTTTAGAGAATAGCTGACTGCAATGCATATTTTCCTCCTCAGAACACATGTGGGAAAAGATAGGAGAAAAAAAAAAAAAAATCTCTGTTTAATGCTTTAAGTGATGGCTCTGTTTGATTCACCAAATCTTAGGGCATTCTATAACCCTGTTAGGGAAGGCAGAGATTTTTTTTTCATTTTGAAGGGCTGTGTCAGAAAACCATGGAATGGCTCGACAGGAAGCCTGTGCCAGGTCAGGCACTTGGTCTTCAGAGTACTGGGCTGTGTCCCTGCCCATACACCATCCCCTCTCTTAGGCCATGCACCCATCTAGACAGGTTCAGCACAATCAGCGCTGCTTCCTATAGCAAACATACCTTTAGGGATACGGGGACAAGCTTATTCTATTCTATTCAAGCTTATTATTAGTGTAGGGCTTTGCCCAGCAAGGAGGCGTAACAGGTCAAGAGCCGGACAAAAGCACAAACCACACTTCTACATACTGTTGATGGGTTAGATTTCTCAAAACATTGTGTGCTTTGTGTGTGCCCCACAGGGGAAACCTTTACAGGATCAATGTTAAAGTGCTGGGATCTTGGAAAATAAGGCTGCTTTATGGTATTTTCAAGATATACCCTTGCTAGCAGCTTTCAAATGTGGCTGCTAACAACATACATTATTTCCTTATAAACTTATCTTCAAATACATATTTGTGGGGTTTGTTGATCAAATGCTAGATTACCAAGGGCTAAAGACCATAAAATCTGACAAACATGGCATACAGGAGACACGTAGGTGTGCTGTGATCCATTAGAAAAGGCAACAAGACCAGTTAGCGGGGAATCACTGCTGCTAATGATGCTGGCAGGGATCCATACCCACAGATTTCTTAAATTGAAGGCTGCAGAGGAAAGACTTTGCCTTTGACCACAACACACACATTTTTCTGTTTGTTTTGTTTTCTCATTGCGTGCTACTCGGCTCTTCCTTGTGGGAATTAGGAAGAGTGATAAAGAGACACCATTGCTTTTATACAGTGTTACTCCCCAGGAACTTCTGCTTTGATAGAAAGAGCCCCTGCTCAGCGTCACTTCCAGTTTATCCATGGCTTCTGCAGTTCATACCACACCAGTGCAGGCAAAGCAGAAAAGACAGTGCTCCCAGGTTTCACAAGCAGCTCAGGGACTGACTCACTGTATCACTGTGGCTAAAACCCTAAACGTCGGGTGTCTCAATTCACACAGGTAAAAATAAGTGACTAAACACTTCTGACTTCTTACTTGACTGGAAGATAGTGACGTTTAATGGCTGCAAAATAACCTGACAGTACAAGATGTAATATTACTTAGGTATGAAACTGCCCGTGTGCAGTACACACATGTTAGAGGCACGACAATGTGAAAAAGAAGTATTTTGCAGCCTGGCACAGGGCGTGTTGTAGGACCAGCAGAATAATTACAGCAGCCACAGCTGGCACTTACTAGAAAATTAAAGAAGCTGTTAACAGGTCATTAATAATCTGTGACTACCTGCTTTAATAGTATTCTTCAGTCGACAGGCATGAGGGTGAGGGGGTGGAGGAAGCAGTCACACCTTCTAAGTCACTGTAGAAGGCTGATACCCTTATTTTTCATCACTTTGTAATCTGCTTGTTTACTTCCCTGCTGGAGTCTCTTCCGAGCAGCTCTTCTCTCGCTGCCGGCTCTCACACCAAAGGACAGTGAGGCTCTGGGCCAGGGAAGCCCCCAGTCGCACCTGCAACAGCCAGTCCCAGGAGAAAACTCGCCCTCTCCGCCGTGTCCCAGCCTGGCAGTTGTCTCCCTGCTGTTCAGAGCTGCCTCTCAACACCTCCCCCGAGCTTGTGCTCCTATGTTGGAAGATTTTTTTTTTTTTGTCTGCAAGGCACCCCCGTCCTTGTACGATGCACCACCGTTCATTCTCTTGCCTCTTCCTCCTTGCCTTCCGTGTGTAGGCAGATGGTTGGAGGAGGAGAGAAAAGCAACTCGTTTCCCTGCTTCTTGACAAACACACGCTTTCCGGAGTAGACAGATGCCTTAAAGTCAGATCCAGGGCATCTAATTCATCTCTAGGGTTCAGCTGTAGTGTATAAAGCATTTGCTGGCTCTGGTCTAATGCTTTTTGACATTGTCGGGCCCCCTTCAGTGAACTGCTGCCTTGTAACCAACTTGACAGCAAGTATTGTTCTACATTTATTAATACCGTACGTGCTATCTTCAAACTGACATGTTCCAAGGCCAGGCATCAGCTGTGCTCAGCTCTGGCTTCAAAAAAAATATTCAGACAACAGCACAGACCTCCTGCTGCTAAGCAAGTAAGTAAATAAATAAAAACATGCCTTTACCATGCTGCCGCCACACCTTTTTACCCTTTCAATCTCAATTTTTGAAATATTTTTTTCTTTTCCTCAGGGTCTTAAAATTTGAAGTACCCATTTCCCTGCACCTCCCCCTTTTGGGCTTCTTTAGGAAAGGACTTCTCCTCCCTCCCCCCGCCCCAGTCTTCTTACTAGCTATTCCTTGCTCTTTCTTTTGGATGCAAACCTAAATTCCAGAAACTTGAATCTACGTAAAAGTTAATTAACTTCAGGAACTGTTTTTCCTCTCCTTTTTATTTTTCCTCTTTTTTTTTTTTTTGAATGCAGTTGGTTTGGTTTTATTATTTTTTACTATAGCCACTGTAATTTTCTATTATTTTTTAAACGTTCAGCTTAATGGGTTATGTTTACTTAGTCGAGAAGCTGATGATGCCTGTGACAGGACCAGAAGTGTTTGGTTAGCAGCAGGGAGGAAAAAAAATCAATAACTCCAAGCATTTGGCAGCTTTGTGGGCAGGAAATCATTTGTATTCTCTGGTTTAAATCAATGACCTTCTTTTCTTTGCTGTTCCAACAGGAAATTATAAACTCTGTGAACACTATTTGCATAGTGCCTTCTGCAATACACTTGTATATGCCTGGGCAAAACAGTATGTTAACCCCAGCAGTGCTTCTCCACTGGAGAAACCCCGGCACTCTAGCACAGAGCTTTTCAGCTGCAGGCACTTGTATTTATTAGAAGCAGAGACAGAATAGAGCAAGATGTGAAAAGAACTCCTTCTCCACTTCCAATGGCACTACCAAAAGATAAAGGCATCGTTATTATTTGATAACAGGGTAACCTACTGCAGAGCATGAAAAAAATGCCTTCTTTGTACCTTGAAAGGTGTTGTATTTTCAGTATGACAGACAGAAACTTGCTACTTCTACATTGAAGCTGCAATTGCAGTTTTGTATTTTGCTTGTTAGGGTTGCCCTAATGTGCCAGGTGTGGTTTGAAAGTGCTGCACCTTTTCTTGAGCTCAGCTTAGCATCCCAGGGTTTGTGTCTGTGAAAGTTTCAGCCTCGTCTATATTTAGCCCTTTTGCTAAATGCACTTAAGGAAGAATAATGAAATGAGCACCTTGTCTTGCCATGCTGACAGGAAGCCATTCCAGGAAGGTGACCCTCTCAGAAAAGACAGTGTTGAGCCTGACATTGAATTTTTGAACTTTTTCTGCTGCCCACCACTGCATTAAGTCCATCTCAGCTATTTCTTAGCATGTAGAAGAGCTGGCAGTTGAGAAGACAACCTAGTCACAGGAGATAGAAGAGGTATGTGGCCCTTTTTTCTACTCTTCCTGCAGTGTAATTATAGTGCAGCCCCAAAGTCTAGGATTCTTATCTATGGCCATACCTAAGTGTTGTAGCTTGCAGCAACTGACCCTGTAAAGCTCCTGGGCCCAAGCACCCCTTGATGTGCTCATCTTCATCCTGTGCAGGGGAATGACATGGTATATAACATGATTATAACCCCAGAAATCACCAAGGCCTCAGCAGTCTGCACAGAAATTCAATGTCAGAAAATTCAGGCATCCAGATTTTTCTGCTTTTCTTTTGCACATGACAAGTCCTTTCACAGTAGTTCTCAGCATCCTTCTTGTGCTCCCAGTGCCACTGGCACAAAGCTGTAGTCATCAGGTGATACCTGAAGTATACTTATTAGTTATGTCACAGCAATCCCTCCCTGACACAAATAGAATAGGAAAGTTACTCAGACTGAAGTGGAACTCATATGCAATTCTTGCACTCCTGCTTTGTTTCTATTAATCTGCCACATGTGAGGTTGCCTATCCTGACTCCAAAAGCATTTCACCCCTTCCCCATGAAAACTCTACATGCTTGTTGGGGTCCCTTCCAGAGCTCCTGGCTACTGGAGCACAAAATTTTCTGTTCCTAGCAGAAGAGAGCCACCAAGAAAATGAGGTGCCTTTTCCTCACTGACAAGAGACCAAAGCAGCATCACAGTATCACATAAAGGTTGAGGTCAGAACGGACCTTTGGAGGTCACTTTGTCCGATCCCGCTGCTCAAACAGAGTTGCCTACAGCCAGTTGCCCAGGACCATGTCCAGATGACTTTTGAGTATCTCCAAGGATGGAGAATCCACAATCTTCCTGGGCAACCCGTGCCAGCACTCTGTCACCCTCACAGTGAGAAAGTGTTTCCTGATGCTCAGATGGCACCTCCCATGTTTCAGGTTGTTCCCATTGCCATTGCTGGGCACTGCTGGAGAGTCTGGTTCCCTCTTCACACTCTCCCGTCAGATATTTACATACATTGACAGGATCCTTCTCGAGCCTTCTCTACTCTGTACAGCACCAGAAGCAGAGTGCTAAATCAGAGGATGAACTCAGTAGCTATTGATCAGTTGACTTTCTTCTACCAAGTGGGTCAAAAGCAACTGTGCCTTTCCTTCTCTGTTGCTTTTCCTCCCTTCCCCACACACGGATCTCCTAAATATCATGCTGTCACCTTTTCCTATTGAACACCACGTACCTGGCATCTTTCCATATCACGAGAAATGTTTTAATCTGGAAGGATGTGTAAATAGAACAGCTCATGCCAGAAATATGAACTGGTTTGGTTAGTTTTAGGCTTTGGGCTGATTCGTGAGTGATTTATGATTACATATGCATAAAATATAATCAGAAACTGTGGAGTGATATTGGTGTATGTACAAAGAGGAGAGATGCTACTGGTACACATGGGAAAGTATGGGCCATAATCTAGTCCTTCTGAGGTTATGAAAGGCGTGTTATGTGACTAATTCATTTCACTAATATATGACAACCACTTTCATAATGGAAAAATTACTTTCCTAGATAATTTGGTTTTTAACGACTTATCGTAGTTGTTACCCTCCTAAGGGTGTGTATTTCCCACTATGCAGAAAACTGGTATGGAAGAAAAGAATGCTGATAGACTTAAAACCTGCATTTAGCTTCAGAACAGAAGTTTGTGGGTTGTTGGTTTTTTTAATATTTATAAGCTATGGTCTTTGAGGTTTTTGCTCAGAAGATAACCATGTATTTCACGAGGCCTCCATTTACAGAAAGGAAAATATAATTCTTTTTGCAGAAAAGAAACTAGATTACACTGCAGGAAAAGGAGATACTTTCATGAGTACTCAGATGGAAATTCAGTTCAGGAACTTTGTGCTGAATTTAGGGCCCAGATTTATGAATTGTCTCTGTTCTTGCACCACACTTAAATGTACTGCTGTATTCATACTGAACTGAATGGGATTTGCTGTAGAGGTAAAAAGTAAGACTCACTCTCTCTTGAGTTTAATACAGAGTAATGACTTTGCTGACTCAGTAGAGCAATTCTTGATTTATACCACTATAAGCAAGAGAAAAGCCAGATTAGGAATGTACCTCTAAGTGACAGTGCTCAGTTGTGTATTTAATCTTAATTGTTAAACAAAACATTTGTAACAGAATGGACTATTCCCTGCTCTTACCATTCTCTCCATAAAAGCATTGTGAAATGGATCATATTAGTAATGAGGACCCACAGTCTCCATCACGGTGACCCTTCTTCAGTGTAAATCAAATCACTTTAAATGAGGTATAACTTGGTACCAGAGAATGCAGAACTGGCTAGTTTACAGTGTGTATGCACAAACAGTAAGACAGCAGAACTGGGTGACAGATATACAGAGCTAACATTTACCAGATCTGTTCCTTTGCCCAAGGCTGGCACAGAGGAGGAACAAAATTTCCTCCTTTCCTGCCCTTGACATTCAGATCCATTAGACACACCCTCAAGTGTCTTATTTGCACATCTCCATTTGTGTTGGCCATTCCTTTCTAACAGGCTATTCTCCTCCACCCAAGACAAGCAGCTAGGCAAGCAAATGCTGCTATACCCTGGCTAGGAAGTTCCTATAAGCATGGGATTTTCCCCCAGGGAGGTTTTGTCTGTGCTATTTTATGATGCAAAGGTCTTACTGGAAGAAAGAACTGGCCCTACAAGGTCTGGATGCCTTGCTGAAAGATGAATACCAGTTAGCATGTATAATATCCAGTACTGGTGGGGAAAGTAAGAAGCAAGCAACCAGTCATTTTTAACTTACACAACAAGCCGCACTCCTCTGACTCCATTTTTCCCCAAATCTGCTTGTTAACTCAGTATGTGCTGTTTGTGCTTTATGGGACTAAGAGTCTAAGCTAGTTTACCGGTGAAAGTAACAACTTTCTCATTAAATGTTAATGGCAATGTTTTAATTAGTCCCAGGGTTCTGGTAGAAAGTGAAGTCCTTCCTTCAATAGCAGCAGCTACAGATGCAGTAAGTGTTAATAACCTAACAGGAAGCAAACTAGGCAGGCATGTATTCCATCACCCAGAAAATGAATTTCGTGTAGCTTTTCGATGGACTGTTCACACTTTAAACCAAAAGAAGTGGCTGATTTTTAGTGTGGAGAGCTGGGCTGTTTGCAGCACCTAAAGCTTCAGACCCATCATGTTGTTTCCCATTTCTCTCAGACCCAATGTTTAACATGCTCCCTGCTGTTCAATTTCAAGCTCAAAATGTCAGCTGGTTTAGAGGTGGGGAGGAGAAGAAATTCAAACAGAAGCAGTAACCATTCTCAGACTTACAGCAATCTGTGCTCAGATGCCAAAAGAATAAACATAAGAAATCATGACGGATTTAAATAGCTGCTGATACGAGATTTTCAAGTCACAAATGGATTTTTATAAAGAAGCGAGAGTACGCATGGGGTTTATCTGAAATGGGAAGTAGCTGCATTTGTGTGTCACCTGAAGGGATTTAGTGGGAACAAGAGAGGAACAATTTTATCAAATGCTGGCCTAAAAGCCAGCTGGAGCAACCAGTTGGTTTTAATCTCTATGCAGAAGGGGAGTGGCCAGTTATACTGCCCTTCTTCCCCCATCTCTCTAGCCACCAAGTTTTTAGCTGGGGGAAACTTTCTCTTGAAGGGAGCCCAGCAATTTGCAAGAGAAACCCCGTGTGAGATCTTTGAAACACTGTGGTATCTTTAGGGATACAGTAACCTTCAGAGATACTTTAGGGATACTGTATCCTGGGTAAGAGAGGTTTTTGAAAGGTTATTGCCTGTTTAGGGATACAGTCACCTTTAGCAATACTGCATCTTCAGAGATAAAGAGTTTTCACTTGGATTGGTAAAAGCACTTTTGGATCCTTGATTATCTACCCTGGTAAAAAAAGTAGACTGCCACTTTATTTGCTTAAGTAACTGGCCGGCTTAGGAGACGTCTTGTGAGCTTTTCAGTTTAGGAAGTAAACTGAAGAAATCTTGGACTACACAAAGAAATCTTTTTGTCATGGCCAAGAAGCAAGACTGGTTTCGGCTGTGGGCAGGGCTTTTGCAGTGATCCACAGCAGTTTTCCAGCCTCAGCACTGCTGTAGCTGAGGGAGTTCTTGAAATGCAACCCGACATCAGCAGGGTGTTAGGGTGTGCTAACAAGACCCCATTTACTGTAGTTTTAGCACAACAGGCAGCGATCAGGCAATACGAGTGTCAACCACACAGCATTGTGCTCTAGTGATTTTCCCTTGTCGTGCTTTAAAACAGTTGTACGATAGGCTGATAATTAATTATTTTAAACTCAGTCATGCAATGGATGCAGGCTTCTGAGGGGTGACTTACTGGATTGAGACTGAAGCTCAGTATCTCTGGCTTGATTTCTAGGCAGCTGAGGAAGCAGGGAGAGTTATTTGTCCCGTAAAGCAGCCGGCATAACAACAGGCTTTCTGGTGCCACTCCTCTAAAGCGGTGGTTCAAGATGGCTATCACTGGGTAGCCTCAGTCCAGCTAAAAGGCTCTGCTGGCAGCTCTTATCCAAACTCCACCTAGAACAAAAGAGAAAATGCAAAGGAATGGGTATGTAGCAGAGGAAGAGTACTCAGACATTCCCAAGGATTCAGTAGGGTCCCTCTACCTCCCACCCCAAGACAACCTCTAGTACTGTCTGTCTTACTGCCTGTGCTTTCCTTACAACCAGTTTACAGTAAAGCGAGAATCTAGCACGTGACTCTTGACATGACAGCAGTTCCATCAAAGACATTTGGGATCCTCTGCAGCTGTCTGGCCTTATTCATTCAAAACCTTACAAAAATAACCACACATTCTTTTGCATAAAACCACTCCTGCTGGCTCTCTGAACACTGCTAGCAGTAAAAAGAAGGTAACAGACCAGGTATTTCAGTCCTACAACTAATTTTCATAATAGAAATTTTCCTCCTGTACATCATTTCCCCTGTTGGTAGTAATGAATAGACCCACAACAGTCCATGTGCTGGGACTTCTTGTCTACCAGTTTATCCAATTTTTGTGAACTAGCCTACCTGAAAACAGATATATTCATTCTTCTAATGGCACTTTGTGTTTACCAGTCTCTGCACATGCAGCACTTTGCTCTGTACATGTACCAGGAGGAAAAAAAAGTAAAAGAACTAGTATTTTTAAAGATGAAACATTTCAGGCTGCAGACAAGATTTTTAAACCAGTAAGCTCTGTGAGAAGGGGAGTAGGAAAATCTGGCATCCTCCAGATTTGGGCCTCTTGGAGTCTCCAAGAGAGTGCAGTTCCCTGCAGCCTCTACCCTGCAGGGAAGATCCAGACCTTCTTCAGTACCCAGACACTTGCTTCCACAAAGTTCTAATACCTTCAATATCATAAAGAACTCACGCCTCTCTGTCAGGTCTGTTATAACAGGGAGGGACATTCCCAAACTGTTACTACACTGATGCGGATACACACACAGCACACATGCCAAGAACAGTTATTTCCATAGCAAACCCGTCTGAAGGATGTGCAAGTCAGTCAATAACAAAGCCAGGCAATTTCCCAACAGAAATGAGACTTTCGTCCATTGGTCACACAGCTTTAATTAATAGGACACTTTTCAATTAAACTTTGGTGACGTCTTTTGAAAACAAGTTTTACACCTACTGTATTTCTTTTGGACAAAACAGTCTGCTCAGCTGCATTCCCAGCTGTACGTTTTGTTTCTCCCAGCCTGCTGGCAGCCACAGCTACTTAGGAGAGTAAGTTATGTTGAGCATTAGGCTTTTTCTACAGTACCTATTACATCACCTTTCCTGAGAAACTTGTCTGAGCAGATCCCTTTTCTTGCTTTCTTCTTTCATAGTGTCCTTCACATTCCTCCTCCAGTATTTGTCATTCTCTCTGTGGAAGCTTAATTGCTGGCATTTTAAGGAAAGGTTGCATAGCAAAAGGGTCACTAACAGTGCTTTTCTTATCCCTATCCCATCATCCTAGAGAGAAAACTGAAGCATGTGGCACCTTTAGAGAAAGATTTTCCTTCAGAAAAACCTACAGCATTCATTGCTGGTTTCAGAACAAGACAAGGAGCATAAATCACCTTGGTCATTTTAATCTAATAGTAAAGAAGTAAGGAGGACAAAAAGCAAAACACAAACCAAAACAAACAGCAAACTACACTCCGGTGCAAGTAGAAAGCCAGATCCCTGAATTTCACCCTCATCCCTGAATCTTAGGTGACTGTGTCCCTGACTCTGTGTCTCTGTTTGCTTCTATATAAGTCCTGGTCCTTATGAAATGACCTTGGAAGTCAATAGTCATTAAGTCTTTCAGAATGTCCTCTAGATAAAATGTACCAGCCAAAGTCTGGTCCAGAGACAACTAAAGGTGCTGGGAGCCTGCCCAATTCATGTCCATAGGTTTCAAAGTAGGCAATGTAAGAACAAAGTATGTTGAGTCTGGGTACAGGATTGGGAATAAGTTGGCTAAGCCTAGGGAAAAAAAAAGATAAACACTTCTCCTTCTTCTAAACACACTGGCTCCCACGTGACCTTCTTGAGTACCTTGAGTCTTTCCATACAAGCAACCAAGAAGGAAATCCAGTTCCCAGTCTAGGGAAGGAAGCACAGCTAAATGAACACTGTTAGCAAGGGCAAACTTATTATCTCTGCCTGTCTGAGAGCCCACTGAGGTTGAACAAAATCTTTTCATTAGCCGTAGAAGAGTCTTTATTACACTCCATTTGAATGATCTGTTTAGGATTAAGCATTTCTTGAAAAAAACACTGCTTTTCCTCCAAAGTATTTTCCATTCCATGGTACTTAGTAATGCCTCAATTTAGCAAAATGCTGAATGATCTGCATCATGTTTAACATGAAATGTAACCAAAGCCCCCTGTGCCCTGCAGTGGTGCTCTCTGAACCTCTACTTTTTAAGGGATTTGTGAGCAAACAACTGAAAGAATCCAAGTAAGCTATTTTGAGCAGGCTTAAATTTAGTACAAATAGGTCCTCATCTCTACTGGAAAACTTTTAAAGAAGCCATAACCAAACCAAACAACAAATAAACAAATTTAAACATACTGTGCTTTCAACAGCAAAATAATCTAAAAATTAGCTTAATCATTTTAGGATCAGCAATCTGGACAGATAACTAAAGCAACAGATAATAAAATAGCCAAGCACTAGGTATTCAGTTGCTGTTGATGGTATATAAACAATGCTAAAAGAATAGGAAATTATTAAAGCAGAAGGCAATATTTCATTTACTATTCAGCTGAGATTAATTCCGAGGAAGTCGCTATTACACATTCTTAATACATACTAGAAGTGAGCGCAGGCACAAACTTGCCTGTTTCCCACATGAGTATGACTAGTGCTGAATGGTTCTCTTACTAATCTTTTCTTAGTGCCTGAACTTCGCTTCCAGAAAGGCACGATTATTTGGGAGGTTCTGTTTTCACATTTAACTGCCGAATCAGACACATGGAGCTCTTCCAGCAGTTCCTTGGGTTTTGGTTTCCTCTGAGCAGAAAGAACATCAAAGAGTAACAAAGCCCAAAGCACCTGCTCCGAACTTGGTTTGCTAACCTTCCAGTTGTGTGTTAGACTGGGAATTTCCTTCTTTGTTTTTTTTGGTTTGGGTTTTTTGGTTTTTGTTTTTGGGGGGGGGGTGGGTAGTAAAGATGAAAAGGGAAAAAATAAAATAAAAGTAAAGTGAAAATTAGCCCACAGTAGCATTCTCTTCTTGCTCCAGTTGACTTGTTTAGGATTTTGTGTCTGGCCTCTGCCAGACCAGGAAAGGCTTCAGTGTATGAGAAATGCCAGTAAAAGGTCAGATTGGAAGGGGCCATACCAAACCAGTGGATGCCATATGGGGACACTGGTAAGACCAGACCACTCCTATGGTACAGTGTGATCCCACTGCCCCTTTTGACAGAAACCACTCAAGACCACGTGGCTACTTTCCCACTTTTCCTGTTTTAGGAGTCTCAGGTTAAGAGGCAGCTGCCTTGTGCCAATCGATTGTGAAATGTCAGGCATGAGGTGTGTCTTCCAAAAGGTCTGAATCAGGATTGCAGTGCCCAAGTTGGCTGCCTAAAGTAAGGAGGCAGTCTACCCTTCCCCCTTCCTGAAGTGCCGGAGTTACTGAATTTCCCCCTTGCCTTTCCAGTTTTTATGAATTTCTGTTAGAAAGGGATGATACAGGAACTTAATTTCTAAAGCACCAAAAAATCCTGCAATGAGAGATTCTGGTAATGCACTGAGGAGCACTTGGTGTCACATACAGAAGACCCGCAGCTGAGTTGCTACTTCTAGTAAAACCAACTGTGTTAGTAACAGACTGGAAGCTGTGGCTTCTACAGAGAAAAAGCAGACTGGGTACAAACGAAGGGACGTGAAATAGAAAGGCAACTTCTGACCAAATTTTGCCCCACCATCTTCCATCTTTACGCCTTTCCTCCCACTCTGCCCCTCGTCCTCCTGCCCTTTTGCAAAACTCTAAAATGGGACTGGTTGTGTCACAGCTACATATCGTTTGTCAGTGATTTGCCTCCTCCCTCTCTATAAGCCAAGCGTTCCCAGCAAGCTTTATGGGGTGATGAGTCAGTGGCCCAAAGAACTGACAGATGAGATGTGGTATTTATTTTCTTCTGCTTTATAAGCATGGCAGTCTTCCCCATCCATAACCACAGAGGAAGGGGTAAACAAACATACTGCAGCTGGGAGCTCTACAGATAATGTTCGCAAAACCTGCAGCTTCCAGTAAAAGCCTTGTGTTTTCTGTGTTCTTTTTTGGTACCGGGCTTTGCTGGATGTTTACTCAGCGACACACTGTGTTAAAAGTTGCAACATTCATCTTTAAGCATTAATTACCAAGGCATGATTGCTTCAAAAATCCACTGTCTGAGGCCAGGGCCTAGGAAGTGGAAAATGTAATTTCAGAAAGAGATGAGAACAAATGCTGAGCCTTTTAATTGCAGGTTAGTACAAATGACTAACAGTAAAGCAAAAATCACTCAGATGTATTTGGTTTTTTGAATGACAAATTCAAAACTTACGAGTGAGTTGCCTGGTGTTTGTACTTTTCCCCCTTGCTCTTCTTTTTGTAAAAGTCAAAGAAGCCAGTTTGGAGAGATGCAGGAAGTACATTTCTAAAATGTACTTAAAAAAAAGAAGGTAAGTAATTTACTAGAAAGAAAGGGCTAAATGTTTAGCCTTTACAGTTACTGTGCTCATTTGGAGTTTCAGTTTGGGATGAAACTTGCAGTGACTCTCAACATCTATCTCCATCTCCCTCAGTTTTACTCAAATCTACCTTGAATTACCAACAGTCTAACAACGCATTGGCCCTGTTACATCACATGTGACAGCGCAAGAATAAATGCTGCTGTGACTCAACATTGGGTGCCGCAGCCCGTAGCCAACAGAACCATTATAATAGCAAAGGCATCTTCACCTGCACCCTTCTGGCCTTGCTGCTGGCAGTCTGGGGACAGCCCTGTGGGAGCACCTTTGCAGAGCATCAGAGGCACTTCTTTTCCCACAACAGTACAGAACTTATTCATTCTAACCCCCAAGAGCCCCTCTGTGTTGGCCGTGCCTGGGAGCACACAACTGATGCAAGATGTAACTCATGGCCTGGTGGGCCTGAGGCTGGTTTCTTGCATGCCTACAGGAGCAACTGTAAGGTCATGGTCCTAAAGTTGCAGTTATGCACCATATTCCAAAGAGACTCCAGATTGTGACACTCATCTTTTGTAATGCTGATGTTCACCAGGAACCTCCAGTTCTGCTTCTAGGTGTGCTCAGAAACACTTCTGACCTCATATCACTGAACAGCTTGGTGCCTGCCTCCCTAAGATTGAGAAATGACATGCCACTTTAGTACCAGAAGGGCCTGATCCACTAGGTGTATTAAAAAATTGCCTAACTCATCACATTTCATCCAAAGGACAAAGACAAGAAGATGGTGGTCATGACAGTGCTTGTGTCCCATCTCCTCTCCCACTTACTTCTAACAGTTCTGTACTGAAAGCTTTATCCTCATGACATGGGAGATCTGTTTTCAACATGCTCTGAGTACATTCTCTTGCTGAGTCAGTCTGCACCCCTCTGTTAGATGGGTAATAAAAGACCTTCACCTCATGGCCATCCTTGCCAGGCCTGTCCTGCAGACCCTTGCCCACAGCCCAGGTTTTGCAGGATGGCCCATGACCACACTGTTAAGAGTGTGCTCCCCACTGGCTGCCAGTGCTACACAGTGCTCAGCTCACACCCTCCCTGTGACCCTGTAGCTAACGGTCGTTATTTTCTGTGCATAGGCTTGGTGGGGTTTTTTCAGTTCAGAGTATAGAGAATACTAACGGGCATATGCTGCAGCTCACCAGAGCGGTGCTGCGTCAAAAATATCGCAATGGCAGAAAAAATTGTTGCATGCTCAAGAAAAAGGATGGGCGAGGGCACAAATTATGCTATCACCTAACCCGGAATAATGCTGAAGCACTGTCCTTGCTGAAGGAAATACATTTGGTTTCTTCCACATCTGGCTGTCTGGAGTAAATCCTGGAGCAAATGACACAGTTGACTCACGTTTTCCCTTGGAGATACCAATGGATTTGTTCCAGAAGAGAGCTCAGGAACTGGCAGGTGTCTGACATACTGACTAACCACAGGTAGTATGAAAGATCAGGAAACACATCCCTGGAGAAAAACAGGCATGTGCCAAGCTCCTAGTACAGACACAGCATTTTTAAGCAGTAGTTGTTCTACTTTGATGGCGTCCGTAAGGAGAGGTACCTCTGCTGAGCTCACTCTCCTCAGACAAAGCACTAAGCAGAACACCAAACCCAAGTGAAACACAGTGCTGTACAGCAGCCCTCAGTCAGTGTGATCGAGTAAGTAATGACAACATTCATCTTCTCACTATTCCTTCTTCTCATACTTTCAAGTAATTCAGGTGGGTGCTGCATTTGTAGGGTGATGATGCCTGGAGGTGTGTAGGAGGAGAGTGGGGCTTGCTCTGTTTCCCATCCTCCCCTCTTTGCATGCAATCCAGTGACAAATTTCAGTTCTGTTTTATCACAGGTACGACTGGGAGACCAAGAGGAGTCTCCTGTGCCTCTGCCCTCTTGAACATCACCACCGCTTTATGGAAACCCAGCTGCCACTATGTTTTCCTGACTGCCTCTAAAATGATTGTCAAGGACAGAAAATATTAATTAAATTTTAATTGATAAATTGAACACTGTGGGGTTAATTATAGCTATTTACAGGGAGTGTATGGGATTTGGAGGGCCTACCTTCTGGTGTTTTTGCACAAAGTGTTGCTTCTTCCTCTAAGCTCTAATTATCTGGCTTTTTTGTTTCATTTTGTTTTGTTTTAATAGCCAGTCTCCAAATGATTGCTCTGTAGCTCTCATTTTGTTCCTCATCAGCAGATCTCCAGCACAGCTGCTACAGAAGGGAAGCAGGGCTGCTGTTTGCCTTGCAGGGAGCAGGTGATAAAGAATCTATCAGAAGTGGTATAAACCAACCTTAGAAAAAAAAAAGAAAAAAACCCACCACAAAAAAAAGCCCAACCTAACACTGTCTAGCTATGGGACTGCATGAGAAACAGAGGACGCAGGCAGAAATAAGAAGGAACAGCAACACCTGAGGTCAACAATTTTCAGTTGGTATGCAGCCCTCTTGTCCAGCTGCGCGTTCTGCCTTCCTGCATACGCATACCGCCAACAGTCACCACCAGCAGACAAGCACCTGGGAAAAAGCAGGCTGTTCCAGCACAAAGTTAGCTGCACAAGTTGGAGTATTTTCTTCTCTGCTCCTTAATTTCAATCAACATGTTTCCTTCATAGTGGTAAAACTGTTTTAAAATTGAAATGGACTTAATTATCTGCATTCTAAAACCAGTTACTTTCAGCCTCTCAGTGTGTAGCTATAAAGAACACAGGTCCTTTCAGGACACTGTTAAACTAAAGGCACACAGTAAATGCACTGTGCCCAGATATCAGGAGTTTATTCCAGCCAGCTTTCCAATGTCATGCTGCTAGATGCAAAATAAAAGCGCCTAAGAACCCGCACAGAAGAGGGCTTTGGGAGTTTGCGGGGTTATTTTGGATGTTGCTTTGTTGGGATTTTTTTGCAAAAGTGATCCAACACCATCAGCAGGCAGCCTGCTGCTTTCTCTCAAGTGTCTCGTCCTGCCTGGTAGTGGTCACAACTGACTGGCTACCACAGAAAGAGAAGAGGGCAGCGGCTGGAGGACAAGGACTGGCAGTGACGCCACAGCTGACGGCTGGCCTGGTGCCTGCCTTCCCCTTCCCACCACAGCAGCTGGCTCTGCGTGGCAGGCACAGGGAGCCAGTTTTTGGCTCCTGCTGAGGTGAGACAGGGTGAAGAAAAGGGGAAAAAAAAAAATTTCCAACCAAGACCAATAATGCTAGTAAAGGAAAATGGGGATAGACTGGCCAACACGGAAAGCAGGGTATCCCCAAAACCCAACATGGATCCCTGTGGTTTCTGAGGTTGGAAAACCATTGCCTAAATTAAGAAAGCTATCTTCCAGCTCTGGACATAAAAGCTGGAATCATTCTTGCAGAAAAGCCTAACTCATCTGGCTCCTCAAGCATGCTTGAAAATTTTATCTGCTTCCCTTTGCAGCAAAACAGTTTCACTGTCCGGGGCACTGAGCCGAGGGCTCTCCAGCACCAAGTTGTCTCCCCACCCCGCACTTCAGCTGAAAGTCTCAAAACCCTGCTCCAAGTCTACCTCTCACAGCCACAGAGATTCCCTGAAACTGGAGGAATAAAGTACTGTGTCTACTCTTATAGAATGGTGTCACCTAAGAAATGGTTGCCAGCACATGTGATAACTCAACTGCTTGCACAACTGTCAGCAGAGCGGCAGTGCCCACGCAACACGACCAGCTGCTGCAAGACATCCTTTAAAAAACACTAACCCTGAATGGTGTCCTCAGATGTGTTTTTCCCCACTTCAACAACAAAATTTTATGTTGAGGAGGTAAAGGTCCTGCAGCTTAAAGCTTTCGCTCCTGGTGAGGCTCAGTCACTTACTCAGGTGGTGAGATCCCAGTCACGCCTATGACCATCGGTCACCCCCATGCTAATCACCCGTGGGATCAGAGGTCTGGAGCCAGTCAAGGAGAGCACAGGCCTGGTTGCTGAGAGCCTTTAAGGAGGCTGAGTCCCCGGGGCAGCGAGTCTGCTTCCAGCCGGGGCTGGGGCCAGGAGGGAGAGCTGCCGGCAGGCTCGGGCTGCCGGTGCCACCTTCTGGACACACGCGCAAGCGTTATCTACCTTCCCCTTGGGATGGAAGCAACGCTGTAAAGAAAGTGTCCTCATTTCACTGCGCAGTGCAACCTGCCTTCTGTGGAAAAGGACGTACTGCAAGCTCAGAAAAATGCTCCCTCCTTTTGGCATTTCCCCTTCTCCAAGCGTTTCTGAGAAACAGCCAAGCATGGGAGAAGTAGAGACGAGACAGTGGCACTTGCCTTAAGAGATATCTGTGCATTTTAGGCCAGAGCGGAAGAGCAGGGACATGCAAGGGCACCCTGGTTAACACGAGTGGCACTGTCACAGGGGCTCATGGAGTAGCCTGCAGAGAAGGGTCTGACTGATCTTGCTGTCCGATTAGCTTTAATGGCCATGTGTGAATGCAGACATCTTGAAGTCTTGCCATTTGTGTCATCGACGGTCGTGTTCTCAAAGGGAATTGTGCTCTTTAACATCCAAACCACAAACAGTTGAGCGTGGTTACACCACAGGAATTACCGAGAGCAAGGCTAAGGTTAGAGAGGCCACCTCACCCTGAAAGAATCCAAAATTACATCTCCTGCGGACAGCAGCAGCCGTTCTACCTATGTCATATAGCTGCAGAGTGGGACCTGACCACTGTCTTCCAAGCAGCAGACAGGATGCAAACACCCCGCCCACAGAATAAGCCTGGGAACAACTTTTAGTGCAGAGAAAGTCTCCAAAGAATGGTTTGAAGAGCACAGTAGGGAGCAGCAGACCAGGAAAAGCTGTGAGGTTGGAAAGAAATGTCTGAATTGGTAGAAAGCAAAAATAAGCCAAAAGAAAGAGCCGCAGGGATAATGCAGAAGGCAGGCAGCAGCAGCAATGAACAGTTGCAGGCTGCAGAGCACAGTGCTGCAGAGCTGCTCCCTGAAGACTTGTTCTTCTGCCCCAGTCTAAGATGGAGCCTAAGAAAAGTGGAGTTTGAAGCTGTAAAATGCTGGCAGCAGCTGCAAACATGCAGCACTCAAAACAAAGGGCCTCGATTTAGCGGCGGCTTTTTTAAGGGATTATTCTAACATGGGATGGTGGCAACGGAGGCAGTGGAGACCTGTTAGGTCTTAGGAGGTGCAGAGGTAATGAAACATGGTCCATGATGGGAACTTAAAGGATCTAACTATTATATGGAGGCTGCTGCTTTTCTATACTGCAAATGATACCTGTTTCCATTTCAGAGACTGGGGCAGTGCAGCGGCATGGAGACAAGCTGGAGGACCCATGCGGCAAATGCACAGCAGCGGTAAGGCAATACAGTTATTTCAGAAATGTAAGCTATTTCAAGCAGGTACCGATTACATTTATTTCAAATCTGTCAAGCCTTCCTTTAATATGCACACAGCTTAATGATAAATACAAACCGTGTAGTGATTTAAAGCCACACTACAGCTTTGCTATCGCCATGTTACTATTATACAACCTCATTTCAGCTGCTGACCCATCTAGGTTGTCAGTTTTTACACCCGGACTCCACTTGAGTTCAGTTGCTGCGTAGCTGGCCCAAATATATGTACTGCTACTGCTTGTTTGTGCAGTGGCTCCACAGGATTTAAGATAGATTTATTAAAAATAGCAATAGGCTATCTTCCACAATGGTGTAAACAGAGTAGCTGATGGTAATGACAGTTTACATCAAATCATCTAATTCCTACTGCTGTTAAGTCTCAGTTCCCATAGCTCTCTGGGATAGACATGGACAACTCCTGTATGAAATAAGATTTGGCAGGCTCTGGGATTCTGAGCCCTGCAGAAAGGGATTCATAGCTATGCTTCTCTCCAGCATCAGTACTTGACAGTACTGTATGCTTTATAACGAAGGGGGTCAGTGAAATACTTTTACTGTACTTGGCTACTACACTGAAGAAATAGCAAGATCTCTATTTAGAAATTTTATAATTTCCGGTCTGTATTGATTTGAAAAGCATCTTCAGCATGCAAGCAGCTGTTAAATGCATTTTGACCCCAAAGCAGGCATTTGCATTAGTATTCCCACTAGAACGTTTGTTCTTTCATGTCCATGCATTAAGGCCCTGTTTAAAATCTGTCCATGTCCCTAATCTCTCTGGGGAGCTCTCCCTGAATATTCAATGCCAGCCCAAAGTCTGTAACAAAAGAGGGAGGAAAAAAAAATAAAAAAGAGACAGAGAACAGTGTTTATGCATAAAGTTCAATAGCCTTTTCACGTAAAAAACATACACGCGCACAATAGCACCTCAACTAGAGAGCCTGGCATTTCCACAGCAAAGATCTGACAGCATGTGCAGTGTTTCAAGTTAACTAACTTACAATAAGGGCATAAGGCATCTGAGCTCCAGATGCACATTCAGGCAGCCAGGGCCATAAATAAAATGGAAAAGAATGCTCTGACTCTAACGTGGGTTTTAGAAAGATGTGTTGAAGGTCCAGCAGATGGGTTTTGCTGTCTCAGCTTTTACCTGTATAACAAAGTAAATGCATAAAGCTGCTTACTGGCACCTTCAATTCAAAACCTTTGCGTTCGCTCCCATATGCTTCCGTGAAGATACAGCTAATTTAAACAATGAGCAAAATCCTACCCCCCAAGGGAAGCTGATGGCAAAAGTCCCACTGGTTCCAGCAGGCTCTGAGTGTTGCTCAACGTGAATGCAATTGGCTGAACTCGACTAACAGCGTAACCAATACTGTAATCAAATTCGTATTCTTTCATCTACAAATTTGCCACCCTACCTCTGCTTTAGGTCCTGCTGTCACCCTGTGGTTCTCATTGAAGGGCAAAACCAGCAACACAGCTGCTGCCACCAAAACTGAGCTCACTGCAGCCTCAGCCCAGGCTGACAAGCAGCTCCTTTCTGTGGAGGGGTGAGAAATCCCCTCTTGAATTTGGACAGCATATCAAAACATTTTGTCATACCATTAACTTAGTTTTGCTCAGTCTACATGCGGTTCTAACACAGTTCTTATGAAGCAGAAAACTGGAATCCTGCACTTGAACAACAGCATATCGGGTATCAGAAATTTCTGATTTTCAAAGAAGTTTGCCAGTTGAGAAATTAGTTTGGGGTTTTTTTTTCTCCCCTCACACAGAGACTTGTTCATGATCCTCATCATCCAGTCTAGGTTTTATAAACATCCGAGTATTCTTTTTGAAGCCAGTCTGCTGTTTGGGCAGATGGTGTGGAAATTTTACAGTCCATTTCATCCCTGATGCCCGCAGTTAATGCTAACTGTTAATAATGGGAGACACACACATGGACACATACACAAACACATGTGCATATATAGACATGCTAAGAGAAGAAAAAACATTCTGACATGTTCTGATAAGGGAATAAATTGGTAAAGGCAGATTCCTGAGCTCAACACATACTAGAAGTACATCCTCAAAACTGTTTATTTGGCTGACTTTAGGAAAAACTGGGCAGTGTGAACAACTAACCAATACTTCCTAGCTTAGTATTTCTGAAAAATCAATTCTCTGTGTCTCTCTTAAGCCTTACTAAAACACATCTGCTCACCTGTACCACTTAGTTGAAAGATATAACCATTTGGGTGGCCATATTCAGTTTGGTTTCTGTGGATGATCACTGTTTACCACACTTGGCTCTGATCTGCAGGTCTCAGATCCTCTTGCCAGAAATACATGCAGCAATTTAAAGGTATGTTTGGCTCATTCCATTTCATAACCAGGGAATACTCTTTTTCCTCTCTAAATCCTGATTTAAACTGAAATTCCCAGCATTGAGGATGAGGAGATGACAGGAAGAGGAACACCCAATCTGGGACTCCTTAAGACCACAGCCTGTACAAGGAGGAAGAAACAGGGACAATTCCAGGGACAGGAGGTAGAACCAGCAGCAGGGGAACAGGCACCAAGGGAGCTGCCAAACTAATGCATGGCTTGCCCATGGTAGGGTATGTCCTTCCAGAGTCCACCTTAAGAAGCAACACTTGACTCAAGCAGCTCTTGCAAGCTGGGCTCCATTCATCTTTCTCAGTACCCTGGCTCAGTATGTCTCCATAGTGTCTATCTCTGCCTGCTCTCAGAAGCACCCCTATAATGCACCCCAGCTTCCAGTCAGAGCACTGCTGTGTAATACAGCTTAGGGAAAGACAGAGGAAGAAGAAGGGAATAAACATATTTGAGGACCGATGACTCAGACTAACTAGAGAATGTGCTTAAAGCAAGTTTGTTTCGTCAATGGCAGTGCTCTGCTGTTTGCTTTACCCCTTTTAGACTAGGTCATCCCAATTCTTTTTCTCCATTTAATGGTGACATAACTAAGTGGCCAGGAAGAAGCTGTCTCACATATCATAAAAGCCCAGTATGCAGTAATCATAGGAGGCCACTGTTCAAGACAAAGCCATGAACTTTACTTTTAAGAATGCGCTGGGCTGTAATTCTGAAGAAAGCATTTACTAGCAAACTCCCGTTTTTACAAGCTGCAAATCAAGACACAGCTCCCTTCAGTGCTTGACCAGCTTTATGAATCATGAGCCCTGCAGTGCATTGCCATGAGACTTTGCTTTAGAAATAAAATTGTTTGTTCAGCAGCAGAACATCCCGGTTCAGCCTTCTCTTTCCCTGACTGCTGCTTAGTCTCAAACCAGAGTGAAACAACTCTGGGATTACACCTGCACTTAATGTCCTTTTAGTATCTACCAGATTCAGTATAAAAGCATCATGGTGAGTTTCTAAATCTGATATCTGCTTAATTAAGCAACTTTTTCAATATCTGGCTCCTTTGCAAAACTAGGCAGCTAAGTGAAACAGGTCTAGTGCAGAGTCGGTCATGTGATTGTTATTTTTTGGGGGGAAGGCAGTGCTAGAGGTTTCCCAGATATCCCTTATTTCAAAGCAGGAAAAAAACAATGGCCAGCTCTGTACCAAACCACAGGTCAATAGATTTCAATGGCCCAAGGTTAAAATAGGCCTCCAGCTAGCTACACAGACTTATTCCACATGTAGTAAACAGGAAACTTTTAATGCTTAAAACCAGTTACAAATAAGTGATTGTAAAAAGATTTTTTTAATGTACATGAAGACTAGAAGCTTTCCTCCTTTGAAATGTTTGTGTTTGACACTTCCTCTGTAGCACAGCACGTCTGGGTTTTTCTCTCCTGCACGGGCTGTGGGTTGAGTTTTGTTTTGCTATTTTGTCCTTTTTTCTTTCACAAATCAAGCTGTCAGCAGCATGGGAAGTAAATCTGTAGCTGGGACACGTAAGAACTCTGTTCTGAGACTGCATTGCTGCCCCTGGTAAAGTCACCCTTGGAAACAGGAGCACTTGAGAGTATCTTAGCACACAGTGAAAGGCTTTTCGCTACAGTTTATTTAGCTGAAAAGTTAAAACATAATTCAAGTTTAAAAACTCCAGAGATTAGAGCTGCTAAAAGTATGTGGTCTCTTCTGAGTTTCCTACTACTGCAGGCCACAACCTCTAATGAGTACTGTTTTTGAATAACCGCTTTGGTGGGGACAGCATTTTAGGGCTGGGAGATAAACCTAGTTTTCTTGGACTGATATGAAAGCTAAACAATAATATAAGTTCCTCTCCTACTACCACAACCACTCCCAAAGCTAAGGGAGTCCAGCTCAATACCAAAGGGCCACGCTAAGTACGGCTGTTGCTACACAAATTGCTTTAGCCTGCTCTTAACTTCTTCCTCTGCTCCTTACTCACTGCCCCGTATCACGGCTAGTAGCTGTACTCTCCACATGCTCAGCCTCCAGCCTCAGCTGATCCATCCCAGATGCCACATCTAGCCACCACTTCCCAGGTGGCCCAGTTTACCTAACCTCTATCTCCTGCTGGGCCCTGGAACCTATCTCAACCATCAGATGCACCGTGCTCAACCAGCCCAGCTATGTAATTAGTAGTGCAGCTGCACAGCCACCAACCTGCCAGTGCGCATGTGGCAGACCACTTCTTGGCAACTATTAATCATATATTGCAAAAGAAACAGTCCCTTAACGCAGGCAAGTCTTTCCACTCCCGAACCATGTAAAGGACATAAAAGCTTTTGGCCATGCAGAAAAGCGAACAAAATGAGTGGTAATTAACTTTCATGACTACAAAGGCTAACAACTTCGGCACTTGCAAAGGGGATCAGAGGGAGCTGAGCTGAGAAAGAACTGTAGCAGAACAAGTATTTGCCTGGGAGCAAACAGTGCCAGAGTGCTTATTTTAGAATGAATAGTCATGTTAGTTAACTAGAGCTAACTACTGAACAAATAGCTCACGTTACAGCACACCGACGTACATTAGATGGGTCCTTTGATCTACTGACTTGACCGACCTACTGCAGGGTTCTTTTTATTCAGAAATAATAATAATAAAAAAAACCCAACCCTGATTTATTCTTCATACCTGGTTCTGGTTTTTGGCACAAAGTCTTTTCACGGATTAATAGGAATGAAACTTGTATGAAAGAGGTACCTAAAATGGTCTTACTCATTGCAGCATGACGTACATGCAGCGTGAGCGTGTGGTTTACAAAGAAAAAAAGAGCAACCAAATCCAACGTTTTTCTGTAAAGTGACATGTGTGATTGTTAACCCCTTACTCATATCGCTGTCAGGACAGACGAGCTTTGGAGCACTACATGTCCTTGTTGTTTCTGACCTTTTAACACAACTACAGCCCCCCAGCATCAGGATCTGGCCTGCTGTTCAGCTCATACTATGCAGCCTGCACCCTAAGTCCCACCTCCTTAAAACACCAGTGTGGACAATGAGTATGATTCTCATGGTTTTCAAGAAGTAGGGGAAGAGAGCTTTTTTGGGGGGACTGTTTTTTAAGGCAGCCAAAATTAATCCTGAAAATTACAAGTAAAATGGGTTCTGATTATCACCATGCAACTACACACATCTCACCTGGAAACACACATGAATTGATGAGTAGAACTTTCCTTTTATCATATGAACTGCTTTACACTGGCCATAAACTTAAGGGATTTAACAGGGATTAAAGATTCACTTGTCAGCTGCTATGTCCTTTAATAAGCTTCTTAACATCTGTACTGACAGAAGCAGTGGGTCCCTAGTTTTGCAAAGCAGGCTGTCTCTGTCCAGATTTCACTGTAGGTTTGGAGACCTGAAAAAGTATGAAATGCAGAGGGTCTTCTGCCCCCTTTAGGGAAATAATCTACTAAATAGATTTTTTTTTTTCAGACTCTTCTTTTTTGAATGGAAGTATTAATTTCCAGGAGCTGCACAAAGTGTGTCTCTTCATGCACTACTGAGGAGAAATTCACATACTAAAACCCCATGCTGTGCTCTGCTATGCTCTGTTCTCCTATCTCCTGCCTTAGTTCAGGTCCACAGCAAGCTTCTTCCTCAAGGCTTATTCAGCTCGGTAAGGATGTCCTTGATTGTAAAGCACTTGACAACAGCCAGAGGTTCTCTGCTACAGGCAGTGTAGCTGCTGTCTAACCCAGCCAAGCCATCTTAATCCCTGTTTTGCACTCTCACCTGTAACATGGAGACAAAAAATTCTTTCACCTTTCCAGGCAAATCTTTTTCTTTTTTTTAAATGGCACATTCCTTACAACAGGGGGTTGGCCACATACCCAGAAGAAAGCACAAATCATCCTCTGCTTTAATTCTTTGGTATCTCTGGATTAAAAGTCGCCCCCTAAAATGTTAAACCTCTTTAGTTTAACAGCATTTTTAAAGTTCAAAACAAATGTAAAGTGGACTAGAAAGATTCTTGCTTTGGGCCCTTAGGTTTATCTAGTTTCCCTCCTCCTGTCTTTCTGAGCTATGGGTGATTCCAGGCAAGCTTCTTGCTGGTCTCTCACATTTTTTTGTGCCATCTCATGCTGCTAGAGCCATGCAAGTAAGGAACTGTAACAATAACACTACCTGCTCAGTTTGGACAGGGCATAGCTATTTTTACCAGACTACTCTTCTGGCACAGCACTTAAAGCACCAAATGATTTGACACCTGTAATTTTATACTTGGAATAACAGAAGGTATTCACGCCTCTTTTGTAACGTAAGATAAAAGCAAACACTACATACGTTCTCATTCCAGTGCTGCTGTCTGGCAGCTCTTTGCCTAAGGAAAAACAAGTACTGTTACGTTACAGAGTACAAGGAAAAGTAAAAGCTATGGAAAAGAAATCATTAAATGGCTAACTTACTCCCTTCTAGCACTAGACTGCTCCCTGCAACATGTTTCAGAGTGTTTTGTCCAGTCTGGTTTTACAAGTTTCACATTACTTTCATTTATATCTTTAATACAGCGCTGAGTCCAATGCGGTTTAGTGATGCTTATTTTCCTTGTCTTTCAACTACAAGACTCAGTGCTAGACCAGCTATTCATATAGAGTCAGGCTCCAAAACTACTGAAGAAATCTGGACTCCTTCCACTGACTTCAACAGGCTTTGGATCAGGCTCATGAAAAGACGGCGAGTACATTTCATGTAAGACTAAGCAGGTTACAGTCAGCAAAGTAAAAGAGGATTAGCTGTGCACAATCCCAAGGCATATTACTACTCTGCGTGCTTCACTAACACACTTTCGCTTTCACAGAGAGAAAGGCCCAGGTGCTCTGCCACTAAGTCAACATCACTATGCCAGGAATGAACTTGAACTGGAATCTGCCCAGTTATCCTCATTACAACTACGATTCTCCTAAACTGGAGGTGTGGAAATCTATCTTCTAAAAATGCAAAACCAGTAGGCAAATGCTTTCTGCTTTCCAGTTGAACTTTGGACTACAGACCCTGTGGAATGTGTATCAGGAGAAATACACTGGGTTTTGTCTCTTTCCTCTGTCAGGTAAGGATGGACCCTCTTTCTTCTTCATAACCTAAAAGGGGTCATATTTGGTTTAAAACACATACACTTAGACCTTCCTTTTCTGTCACCACAACAGACGGGCAGCCCCAGACTGCTAATTTGCGTATATTTTACAGAGCACTGATACTTCAACACACACCCACTGTGTGCTTTGAGTGCACGCCTTCTGAAAGCTACAACGCCTTTTACCAGGAATTATTTTATCAGTGGGGGACTCATTCTGAACAATACAATCAAACGAAGACAGTGGTGCTCAGTTATTCTTCCCACCCTTTCAAAGTTCACAGTAAACCACGTTGGAGTTAGTGATGTTCTCAGCAGCTGAGAATGCTTTAATCAACCAGACTGGGGTTTTTTTCCTGCTCCCTCTGTTCCCTACGGACAGGGGACTTCATGGCAGTGCTTTGTTGTACGATGTGTACAGTTAGAACCTACGCTAAAAGCATGCCATTAATGAACGAACACTGGGTGTGTGTGTCAAGCAGATGAGAATGTTCTTTTGATCTTCTCTGCTCCACCACTGTGGCAGACGGATGTCTAAATTGCTTTATTAATGCGCTGAATTCTTCCATCATTTCTCAAACAATACTGACGGAATAATCAGAATTTCATTGCGTTTTTATTTTCTGCTCTTCTAGCTTAAATCTAGATAGAGGTTATGCTGTAGGGGGAAAAAAATATTATTTATTTACCTGTTTATTAATTTTCCAGCAGGTTGGCAGGAATACATCATGTGCTTGACACTCTGAGGCAGTCAACAGAAGCTTCTCAAGTTCCTGTTTAATTTCAAAGCAGTTTCCACACAATATGGGAGCTGTATTTAGCTTTAGTTAGTTTAGTTTAGTTTTCAAAACTAGTTCAAGGGAGCAAGACAAGGAATTCAAGGATTTTTTTCTGAGGCTACCTTAGAATCAGAATAAGCATGTTTAAAAAGCATAGAGGTTCCTGAATATGATGATAGCAATGCTTTTAGCCTCCAAGATATGAATAGCTAGGGAAAAACAATACAAATGCCTTGGGGCCACAGAAGCACATTAAAGAAAGTTTATATGTAATTTCTGGTAAGACCATTATGAAGAAAATTCTTGATAACCCCAACAAAAATATGATTCTTTGTGGTATGATAAAAACTGTGAATCCACCCAAATTTCCCCAGATTGAATGACACAGGTGTAAATGTCAAGGAGGGGGGAAAAAAGAGGTGAAGTAGGTCCTCTGTTCTGTAAAAGAAAGAAATCAAACTACTGCTTCACAGGCAGCTGATCTGATCAAACTGTTGCAAAAGTGTGAGGTCAAACCTTGATTCCTTTTGCAACCTCCCAGCTGCACTTGTGGCAGCTCGGGTGTTCCTCTGGTCCCTTACCTTATATCTGTCATTTAGTCAGCTGACCTACCTCACTATTCCAAAGAAAGCCTCCTTTCTGCTATTTTTCTTCCAGGCTAATGGAAGGATCCAACACATTCCAAAATCAGTGCAAGGTAAGCACCGGGATGACCAGGAGCAAGGGACTGAGGAACATCAGCTTTATCTTCTGGTGGCAGCAAACTGTGAAACTGTCTCCGTGTGTCTCATAGAAGCACTGTCTTAGTGCATGGACTTGTCATAAGAAGGTAAGGGGGAACTGCAGGGAGAAGTGGAACAAGTATGGGTCCTGATTATTGCTGCTTTAGAAGACTGGTGGAAAATAAGGATGCAAGCTAGAAGAGTAGGAATCCTGTATGTTTGTATGCAGAGCATTTAATGGATAGAAAAAAACAGAAGCATATGCAGCAGCTGCAGCACACGGAGCCAGGGGATGTATAGCCTATATGCAAATAATTGCACAGTTCCCCTATGAAAGCATGTGGCTGACTGCACAGACTCTTAGTAGCTATACTCTATGTCTACATCAAGCCTGCTGTTTCTGAAGGGTTTTGCACTTCCTGTGTATGGTTGGACAGCACAGCCCAGCCCAGCACACACACTGCGGCTCCAGTTCGGCTGCATCATGTTCTGTAGCTGCAGTGCATCCTCGCAATGCTAACGTCCAGATTTCCAGACATGCAGCAACTAGTTCAGAAGTGTCTGCTCTCTACAGCTACCAGACATCCGGAAAGCCCAGACAAATTTATGAAGTCCTCAAAATCTGCCTATATGTGATTTCCAGGTGGAAAGAGTAGATGGGTCTGGGAAAAGGAAGCCTGCAACATCCAGGAAAGTCCTTCATTACCTGTAGAAACACAAACAAAAGATAACAGACATTCAGGAATGCCTGTGATGATGAACTATAGGCAGGGCCAGAGCTGAAGTCTCTACTTCTTTACCTGTCTTTTCCACTGACTCAATTTACCCTAACTCAATGAATTTGAGAGGATGTGCTTTCACATAACGGAGATATGTGAGGTGTCTTGCAGTTCAGCCTCACAAAGGTTCCTGTTCCTGTGGCCATCACAAAAGCTACATAAGGAATTTATTTTAGGTCTAGACACCCGTGAAGAAAATAACTGTAAATGAATAAGAGGCTATGAACTAATGTGAGAATCCACCCTTCTCTCTCCTTTATATGGCATTGGCTTATAAAATTAATTACTCACATACCTCACAGAGGCGCAATACTTAATTAATATTTGTTAAGTGCTTTGAAATTCTGATGGAAGACATCATACTAGTGTGCATTATGACTAATAGAGGGTAAAAGTGATGCCAATGGTGTTGCTCAAGCAGAATGCTGGAAGGGTATCTATTTGGTTTCTCATTTAAAAAGGGGAATGGAGATGAAGAAGGTTTAGGAAAGCATTTTAAAAACTCAGTTATCCTAAAGAAAAAGGGAGAACTGAGGAGGAGAGGAGCTAAAACAGTTTTCGGAGGAATTTCTTTGTGCAGTGTGCATCAGCCCCTGCAAAGTCAGAGAGGAAGTGCCTACAGCAAAATTCTGGCTCCAGCCAAGTACAGGGAAAATGTTTCACCAGCTTCAGTGAGGTGAAGATCGTTAGCTTTTGTCATAATTTCCAAGAGGTGCATCCAGCATCCCAAACGCAGGTTTGCAACTTTGCACAGTTGCTTGTTTACAGTTTAGGTTCAGGAAATAACCTCATCAAGCCAGGGCATGCTCACCCTCTAGAAGTAACTGCTCAGCTTCTAATCATCTTTCTACTACATCCCACATTTGGAGTAAATCTTTCCACTCTGTTAATGAATTTGGACCCAAGCTACCTCTATTTAAATTGGTGGCAAAACTCCAATTAAATGGAAGCAGTGTGGAGATCACTGTAGATTTTGTAATAAAGAGGGGAAGAAAACACCCTGTGTTTAACAGTGGTTGTAACTCATATACACCCCTGGAGTTCAATTCATTAACTCAGAAGCCTGTGGAATTTTTAATTCATTCTTGACTGGAAGGAGGAAAAGAAAAAAAAAAAAGAGAGTAACAGAAATGTAGACAACTTATTTTTTCAGAATTATTCCTCTATACCTAGCAGGATAAAGACTGGGAGAAACACATTCCTCACCACTTCTAAAAGTTAAAGAGCACATTTATCAGCTGAAAGCTTTGCACCTGGGAGGCTCAAAGGAGAAAGGATATAAAGAGTAGCAGGTGATAAGTAACAAAATTGGAGAGAAGGTACTTGGGAGCTTCTTTGTGAAGAGGAGTCCTTTTACAGAAGGAGTCTACAGCTACTTTAGGTAGGAAACTAAGTAAAAATGTGGTAGGGTGCAAGCTTTGGTTTATTTTTATTTCTTTTTAAGAGGAATGAAGCCTGTTAGGTATCTGTGGGGGTCTTGGTAAGCTATTACTTGCATTTTTCCAAGTGGTGTGTGATGGCTTCCATGGAGTGTCTCTTAATGTACTCTCACGTAGCACAGGGAATCTTAAGGTGCTATTTATTGCAAACTATCTCTTGAGGTAGGCTTTCCAACTGTGCTACATGTAGAAATGTTGTACTACAGCAAACCAGGACTTCTAAAGCAGTTTTGTGTCCGTGCAATTGCCTAGACCAAGTGTAATGATAAAGTCAGATGTAGCAACTTTCCCTCTTCACTTGTGCTAGTGTACTCCAGCTTCCTGACTCTACTGCAGGCTCTGGAGCATGGAGGGTTTTAGTTTTCTCTCTCAGTGCTTGCACAGCTGTGTCCACAAATGCACATATCCAGTAAAACCCAAGGAAATGTTCCTGGATGCCAGGATTAAGTTTAGATAGCTTCAGCTCTAATAATTCCCAGGCAGTTCTCTGCTTTCTATTTAACAGAGGATTTTTGTAAACTTCTTGCAGCTCATGCTGTAGTTCAGGTGCTGACAGTTGCTTCCCAGTCCTTGCGGAATAAGTAACATCATTCTTCCATCTAAAGTCAGTAGTCAAAATGGGTTGGTGTATGACCTACATCATGTTGCAGTAATCTGGATGCGAAGGAGAGAT
Source organism: Ceryle rudis (assembly GCA_033439905.1). Lineage (NCBI taxonomy): Eukaryota > Metazoa > Chordata > Aves > Coraciiformes > Cerylidae > Ceryle > Ceryle rudis. Next base: position 41,214 of record JAAGNO010029237.1, read on the forward strand.
GATGCTAAGGGGCCAAGGCAAAAACTCAAGCCTCAAGCTTTTATTGATTAAAAATTAAATGCCTGATACTTGAAGTCATGCGAAAATGGTGCCATGTCACTCATTTAGACACAAAGGCTGTGCCTCCTTTCTCTGAACACTCATTTAGTACCACCCTGGGCAACCAGTCCCATCAAACATGACAAATGTTTCTTCAGAGTCTACTTTTATTATGGCTGGAGATAATGGTGGGCAGGCAGTATGGAGGAAAAGTGATTCTGTCTACAGCTTGGCAAGGTTGCTTTCAGGAAAGGCCATTAAAAAGATGCTTGCTACGTGTTTTGGAGAGGTCTAACTTTGCAGAGGAGCCAGGAGAAAATGGTACAAGAGATCAGAGTAGGTAAGGCTGTATCTAAGTCAAAGACCTTTATTTAGTGGTGTCTGCATTGAGCTGGCAAGACCTGAAGGACTTTTAAAGGCAATATTGTTTCCAATTTTAAGACTTCGGGGGGGGGAAAAAAAAAATCAACCCATAATGCTGCTCAGTAAGATATTTCATGGCTTGTTCTCCTCACTGTGTCTCCATCTACATTATCTCTGACTTTTTACCTGGCTAGCTCTGGCTTTCTCTGACTGGCTTATACTTTCCCCAGTAGGCTGAAGAGCAGCCCAGCAGCAATCTCTTAAAAAACCACACCTATATGGAAAGCATCTGAATTGCCTCTAAGCACAACTGATCAAGCCTAACCACTCTTATCTAGCATGCTTTCCAGAGTGGGTTCTTGCAGTTCTCTCATCTTCTAACTTGCATTCCTGGGTCTGGTTTTAATATTAACAATACTTTCATGGTCTCTTATGTCACGGACAGGACACGAATTCCTGCTTTCCCGTTAACCTGGGTCTCTGGCAAGACTTGTATTCCTTCTACTGGCAATCTGTTAGAGTGAACTTTTGTTAGACTGTCTAGTCACCCTGTATCTACAGATGTCTCTGCATTATGAGTATCTTTCTATTTTCTTCTACCTCCTAAGTGCCCTAGGTACATTTCCCAGCCTTAGGTGAAGGATTTTTCATGGTACATTAAAATGAATGCTGGTTGGATGAGTGTGTTTGTTCAAGTACTCCACATCTCGGTGTACCACCCCATGTTTACACCTTCAATTGGCGGTGTTAATCAACGCCATACAACCAGGTGTAGAGATTCCTGTAAGGTGGAAAAAAAAAAAAAACAACCCCAAACTAACTGGAAAACACTGGTCAGATGTCTTTGGTACTGTATTAGGCTTCTGTTGGATCAACTTTATGGATATTCCCATTCCTTTATGGGTCTTCTTTCTGGGAGAGTTTCAATATATCAATTTCTAACTATGTCAATGCTAAAAGTGATCTCCCTCGTAATTATTGCTGGCTGTATCAACATCAGGAATAAGTGCAGGTCTGTAAATCAAAATACCTGATGCTGAGGGCTGTGTTCCCACTATGTGGGTTTTACGTCTGTGGTTTGTTTAGACTAGCTCTTGCCTGCTCTCGTGGACTTTCCCACCTATGTGTTGTGGAGGGTGTCGGGCATCCTCCCATGGTGCAGCCTCTGGTGGTCCATCTGAAAACTTCCAAGTCAAGAGTGCAGTATGTGGAGACAATCTGCTTCAAAAGCACACTCTTGGCTTTAACTCATTTCACATCATCAAAGTGAGAATCCTACACTAGCACTGGAGCGTAGATCAACACCTGCCAGACAGACTGGGGAGATTACTGCTGATACTAATGAACTTCATCCGCATCTGGAGAAGGCACACAGGGATGTGGAAGATTTCTATCTCTTTGTTAGTTAATGGGAGAAGCTTACAAAGCTGTTCTTCAAAGCAGATACAGCTACAGATATGAAAGCGGAAAACATTCCCTGCTCATGTGTCTCCAGTTTGATCTATGAGAGGTAGAATCCATTTTTAGGTAATGGATAATTAGGCTTACTATGTTTAGTGCAGTGATCAAATTAATAGCGAGAATAACTTTTTATTTGGTGTAGGGAGGGGTGAGAAAGGCAGGGCAAAACCCTCCAAATGATCTGTGTACTGAGGATATGCAGAGTACTCTGAGATGGCTCCGGAAACCGAGACTATGTATTTCAGCTGGTGGTACGCTGTGCAATCCCTTAATGAAAACGCTAATACCAAGAAAAGCAAAGTACTCTGCCCTGGGGGAAGAGAGGGGGTTAACTACAACTGTTATTATTGCTGTGCAGTTGTTAAACAAAAAAACACCACTGCCACCCCACCAGATGAAAGTGTTTTATCACTTAAGACATTATTGTACCAGAAAACACTTCTGAAGTACCCTTAAAAAACAATGTCAGTCTAAGTAGCTGGTGATGCTTTTCAAGTTGCTCACAGCGGGAAAAAGACTAAGATGCAATACTGAACTGACAACTGGAACTGTGTTAGTAAAATGTCACGTTTTCTTGTGTATCGGGCAACTTTTCAGAAGTATCTTCTCTATCTATTCCTTATGATATGCCAAGTGGAAAGAAATAAGACTCCACCTGCATGAGGTTAGCTCCTACGCTAGCTTTATGGTCACATAACTGCTGCTTGCTTCCAGAAACTGAAACAATACAGCATTTTTCTGCAACCTCCTCAGTTCGGCAGAATCGCAGCTCAGCTCAAAACTGTAGACTGAGTCACTAACAGCATTATAGACAACTAGAAAAAGCCAGCTAAGTTTCTTTTTCTCCTTCCCCCTCAGTTGAATACACAAGCATTTCAAGACCAAGTATTGGTGTATGTCAGTTGTTGACTTCTGTTTCTGTGGCACTTGTACTGGTGGGAGCTGGATAAGCGTTGAGGTGTCCCCACAAAAGTGGGGTAGAGCTGATGCGGCCTTCAGATGCATACTTAGCGCTCCTTCATAATTCTCAGAACAACCTCAAGCTGGGCTGCCACCACATCATCCTCGGCGCTGCTCAACAGGCTGTGCTGCAGGCTAGGTACAGTGGCAGGGGCAAGGAAGAGAAACTGCTGTGCAGTAGCACCACTCGTACCATGCTCTGTTATTTCAGATAAAGTTGCATTCACCTGTGCTGGCTAAACTATGGCAGGGATAAAAGAAAGGTCAAGTGCCTTAACAGCTGCCTTGGCAGGGAGGGCACGCATGGGCTTGTCTCTGTGTGAGCTCGAACACTTAAGGTGCCTTAAGTGTAGCAAAAACAACCCCCAGCATCAGTGCTTCCTCCTGCTTGATTTTGCTGTGGTCACAGCTGCAAAGGTAAGGACGTTAGTTTGCTCCTTTTGCTCCTTTGGCATCGATTCAAACCCCAGAAGTTTGTATTAGAAAAGTGGCCTGGAAAGTACTATATTAACAGCCGTGTAAAGCCCCCAACTTCTGGGGAATAAACAGCTTTGAAGTAAAATACATGCAGCAATAATCCATGCACACTTCATTTATTTCAGAACTGCAACAGCAAAGTAGTACTTAGAAAAAGCTGCGAGATAGTAATTAAGGGTTTGTGGTTGATTTTTTTTCTTTTAATCCCAAAAGCTCCTTATCTCCATTCTCCATGTTTTTTCATTCAATTTACAGTAGTTGAAATTAATGCTCATCGGAAAAAAAATGACACATTCAGTCTGACTAACCTCTCCACTCCCCTTGTGATGAGAATCCTTTCTTCCTCAGGGGAGTAAGTGCAACAACTTGAAAATTGCTACATTGCTTAAGATAACTTTTCTTTGCACTTTGTGTTTAGTGGAATTTGGATATTTCAGCACCTTGAATTATTACACCAAGATAGTGAGGGCAGCAATTCTTGTCAAGTCTTAACTGAGACTAAAGGATCTCTAGGCACTCAGCTGTCAAAGGCAGAATTTTGTTATCTGTCAACACACACACACCTTTCTCCACCACACCCCCAGTCATGTTTGTGAACCCTTAACACGGGCTACTGCATGATATGGAGCATCACTTTACTGCCCAAATTTGAGTCAAAGTCTAGACTCAGAACAAAGAGTAGGTGCAGTTCAACTCTGCATTTAAGCGTGACTGTGAGCTGCTGCTGGAAGGGGTGCTCATGCCCCTTCTCCCTCCCTTCTGCTGGACTGGGCAGCTGTGGAGTGTGCCATGTCCAGAAAGCCCCGATGCACTGGAAAACCGAATTTCAAAAAGCCAGCTGATCCCTAAACCTGACTCCAGAGGTACAGCACCGTGTACAGCTGGGCAGTGGAATGGGGCCATCTTGCTGTCACAGCCTGCTATTACTGCAGCCTGACAGACCTCGAAGGGGCAGGCTCTTTCCCCCCCTCACCCCAACACTGCAGTTTACCAAAAACTGTCTCTAAAATAGGCAATGCAGCCCCCTCTTACACCTCATGCTACGGGCTCCCTCCTTGCACTTTAAGGGTACTTTCAGCAGAAAGTAATTGATTTGAGTAAAAATTAACCAGGCTGAGGGGCAGGAAGAACTAGCTTCACCAGTAAGAAGGGATAGGGGAAAGCTTGCCCGGTTTAGTGATGAGAATAGTCTTAATCTGGAGAGTTTAAAGTTTTAGAGACATAGCAATTCCTTTTCTTTGCCGTGTCAGAGTGTTAAATGTGCTTAGGACAACTTGATCGCTTCTCGAGTTGTACCTGACTGACAAAGGAAATCTGATGGTAGTTTTCTGACTGTGGAGGAGTTAACCGCAACTGACTTTCTTTACACTTGCTCTATCTTCTATTTCCACTAGCTGTGCTTCTGCCACTGGGTTCTCCCCAGTGCAGAGCACTGTTTTAAACTGTACCCCAGTCCAAGGATGTTTCTCACAGAGCCTGTTGCGATAGAACGTGGTAATTGTTTTAAACTACAAGAGGAGAGCTTTAGACTAGATATAAGAAAAGTCATTTTTTGTCAAGAGGATGGTGAAACCCTGGCCCAGGTTGCCCAGAGAGGTGGTAGAAATCCCATCCCTGGAAACATTCCAGGTCAGGTTGCATGGAACTCTGAGCACCCCAATCCAGTTGAAGGTGTCCCTGCCCATGGCAGCAGGGGTGCACTGGCTGGCCTTTAAAAGTCCCTTCTGACCTAAAATATTCTATGATGTTATATGACGTGGCCCTCTGTGCCTGCTGGTCAAGGGGCTGAAGCAAGGGCACTCCAGTCCTCCTCCAGCCTCAACCTGCCGGGGGGGGGGGAAGCCAGCAGTGCTCCCACCTCTGGTAATGGTAGTTGAGTGAAACCAGCATTAGAGGAGCAGGTGTTTACGGCAACTTCGTTTTTCTCTGTGCTTGTAGCTTGCTACAGAAGGGGCTGGGGTGCATTTAAGGCGCGACTGCCACTACCAGGGTCCTGGCACTCGCGCTGCGAGGTGACGCGCGTGCATTCGCTACACTCGCCCGACCTCTCGCGGGTCCGGGGGCTCCGCGCTTCGCAGCCTGTGGCCGCTCGCTGCGCCGCCTCCCTCACCGCGACGCCGCCCGCTTCGTGCCTCTGTCTGCACCCCGAACGCCTTTCCCAGTGACAGCTGGTCCCCGCGCCGAGCTGCTCGAGCATTGCTGGATCTCCCCCGGCGCGTAGCGTCCCTCCCGCCCCCTGCGGGGCCCCGGCCGACACACAGCCCCCTCCCGCTCCGCGGCCGCCATTTTGTGCAGCGCCGAGCACGCCGGCGG
>JAAGNO010029238.1:0-14122 GCA_033439905.1 Ceryle rudis
TTCTCTAAAGGTGCACTAGCTTTGCAAACTCTTGCCTAGCACCTTTTCTGTGCAGAACTGGAATAAAACAAACGTCTCGACTCTGTGTGTTGGGTTTTTTTTTTACATGGGGTAAAGAATATAGATCTGGAACAACTTTTTTGGCAACCCAGATGCGATGGCCATAAGGCCTTGCCCAGATCGTCTTGCCATTTCTGACAGTGAAGGATTGACTTGGACAAGTCGCCAGTGCACACCAACTTGTTTACTGGGGACTCCTCCAGATCCCCTCTGGTATTGGGCAGTGAGCAACTAAAACATGCAATGCTCATGAGATATTTGTGCAATGGTGAAAGGGGGTGAATTCCTCACTTGATGAGTATTATATTTATTTACTTCCATGAAAAAAAAAAAGTCTCGACTCTGTGGGTTCTTTACCTGGTGTGCCAAAACCAGTCAACATACAAAGTTGAGACATTTGTTTTATTCCAGTTCTGCACAGAAAAGGCACTAGGTGGTAACTCACAAAGCTAGCACACACCTTCAGGGGTAGGATTTTTTACAGTTTACAACAAAGAAAAGCTGCACAGTGCTTGTGCATTGGTCACCTTTTGGTCATCTGAATAGTGCCCTTTTGAACATGCTCTGATTAGTGGCTAGTTCGTTATACAGAGGCAATCTCACATCAGCATGTTAGGTCTTCATCTAGGGGTGTGATTTTTACCATGCTAATTAGTCTTAGGTTACTTTAGGTTACCCTCAGGTGATCTTACTCCCCCTCTTCCCAGCCCCCTGGTCAGGAGGAGTTGTTTCATCTAACTGGAATGTAGTCTATCTCTGTGTTCTCTTCTGTTACTGTGATGCTTTACTTTAAGGACCACTGTTGCCATAGCATGATTCTTTACTTTGAGGACTACATCACCATTCTGGTCTTGGGCAGATGTGGAAACTCCATCTCTCTACTTGGCTGATCATGATACTCGGAGGCTTTATTTTCTGGAGCTTCCGCAGTCCTGCTTGTATCCGGACAGTGAGAGTGAGAGCAAAGCAGGTTTATGCCTGTAGAGTCAGGAAAGAAAGGAAAGCAAGAAGAGCATACTCTGGCATCTCCTTCAGTCACAATGTTAAGGTAGGGAACCACTGAACAGGGTGCTTAAACTGTGAAACTTGTCTCTACTTGTTGGTCCCAAGATCAGAGCAGGCGTGATTCTGCAGAGGCTCAGGTGAGCACCCTACCAGGGTGTCAAACCAGGACACAGGGCTACTGCTGAGTAGAGGCTGTGTGATCTCTGTCTATTGTCATTGCACTAACTCGGAGAAAAATGCTGCTTAAACTCCTCCAGTGGATGGGAAAGAATCCTTCTGTTTGGGGGTTGCAGGAGTCCTTCAGTGATGGGACAGGCTCTCTTCCCAACTGCTTTCACTTTGATGGGTCCTTGCAACCCTAAATTTGGGAGTCTGAGTGACAATACCTGGGGTCTTCACACAGCTCGTGACAATTTGTTCAATGAATCTCACATGCTGATACCTTCCATTGGCTGTCAGAAACGGAGTCTTCTGTCCAGGCTCCCAGATGGTGGGAAACATTCTGTGGAAAATTGTGTACAGATGCTTTCTCCTTCACTCTCGCTCTTTTCCCACTCAGAGCCTCCTTAAATTCTTGGTTTATCTCTTTTCCTAGTCCTCATGTTTAGACAAGCATCATTTGCACCCTCTCCCATAAGGAGATTTTCCATGTGCTTCTGTTTCTCATCTCATCAGGGCAGTTGCTTATCTGGGAGCTCTGGTGGGCCTGGCTTCCCTTGGTTCCCCAAATACAGCCATCTGTCACCATTTCCAGTAAGCAGAGGGCTCTTAGAGGGGATGGGTACAGCTGTTAAATGCAAGTGTTTGCTGTCATTATTAGAAGCTGTCCTCGAATGGAGAGAGATTTCCACAGATATTTGGTTGACTACATTGCAAGAGTTTCCAGTATCTTCTTTAACAGCAATTTGCAATACTGCCTTGAGATGGGGTGTGTGTGTGTGTGTGTGCCTGTTCTTCTTTTTCCTCTTTCCTTAAATCTGTTCAGCTATTTTGCCATTTACTTGGGGAAGGAATTACGGCCATAGCATATCTGCCATTTCTTGTCCAGCCCTGTCAGGTCTGCAATTCTGTCTGAAAAGGGTTTGTCCTGCAGTACACAAATAACTTCATGTTGGGAAGTCCACAAAGAAGGCATGTCTGCATCATTTAATTCAGGGGCCAGGAGGAGAGTGTGCCGCTCAGGGAACTCATGCTGGGCCAGGAAATACACTCGTTACACATGGTCCTGCAAAGACTGACAAAGCATGGAAGATTAAGGAAGCTGTACCTGGGATGGGCAAACGTGATGAACTAACATCCGTAAAGGGGACTTCAAGACTTCCAAGCCCCATTCAGCCCTGGCACATTTGTGGAGACAACCTATTTCTATCTGAATTCTGGTGATGCCAGTATTTGTAACTACCTGACTACCCTGGGGACATGCCCATGGGTGGATTTATCGGGAAAGTTACCCAGAAAAATATGTAGTCACTTTTGTGATGTGCTTTACAAAGGCAACTAAAGCAGGAAAACATCTGTTATGGAGCAGAGGGATAAACTACATCTTTTATACTGTATCTTTTATTCCCTAAGGTACAACGTGAGATCTTTCGAGAGTAGAAAATTCTATTTAATATGTTTCACAATGTGTTTGAAGTCCAGCACAGAAACTTCTTCCTCTTGCTCAGCTCTGACTAAATCTGCCTTGGTTTCTTAGGAGAAATACTTGCTAAGAAGGAGAGCACTCTGAGATGTCCTTTGATGTATTGATGAAATCATTGCTGCGTTTTGTATTCCAGCAGGCATGTCACTGTCCTTTATTTATATTTTTAATGCAATACCATTTTATATATATCAAAACTGGCAATGAAATTAATATACAGTATATAAATGCATTATAGAAAAAAGAAGAACTCTGGCAGCTGCTTTAGAGAAGTGATTAAAATTTAAAAGGCAATATGCCAGAAGGAGAAAACAAAATAAACTCATTATTTACCATGGCTACATCCCTAATGGAGTGTGGAAATTATTTTATTAATGTTTTTGGTGTTTCAGCGGGTGTTCTTTTTTTTCCCTGACAGCTACCAAAGATCTGCTGCTTTACAGGAAAGATGATTGCTCCAAAAGTTAACGCATTCTGTGGCAAACCCAGTTGCTCCGGCAACTGCTTTCCATCCAGAAGATAACCTTCAAGAAATAATTCACTCCCTCCATTTTGGACGAACATACTTGTAAGTCAACTTTGTTTACTTCTCTAGATATTCATGGCATTTCTTCTAGAAAGAAATCTGTGCAGAGATGTTGGTCCACCAGGTCACTAGAGCTTTGCTAGAAGGGCATAGTAAAGGATTTGGCTAACTTCTAAAAATGGTCCTTGGACTTTTCATAGTCTGGAAGTTACCGGTATCATAAGCAGCAGAAAAGAGGAACATCTTTTCCAAGGTCCTGGTGAAAAAGGCACAGGGATGTGGCAGAAAACTGTTCACAAGGCATTTAGATCTGTGGCCTGGCCCTTTTCAGCCAGACCTTTATATGCCGCAGTCATTTTCTTACTAAGCTGAAAGCTGGAACTTCCCTGTGCAACTCTTGTAAGGCCGTTGTCTGTGAATCCTACTACCTAAAATGAGGAATTTTGCTGAAACTACTGATCTTTGTCTTTCAGAGACTTTTTGAAACTTCTAGAACTTTCTTTATAATGACTTCCCAGTACAAGGTTAGCTTACCTAAACTTACCCTTCTAAATCAATTGGTCTGCAGATCACTCCACACTCCAGGCTGTTGACTTGATGAAGATCATCTGGCACTTCAAACAGCTGGGAGAAACAGTAGCTCTGAGAGCTGTGACCATCTGTGAATTTTTTAAATTTTTTTTTGATTGACATAACACAAAGGGAAATAGTAATGATTTTCTTCTTCTGACGAAGAAATAGCCCTTAGGTTTTGTTAATTGGATAGCAAGGCAATAAAGACCTGAGATGTGTTAATTGATTGTGTTGAGATGGATATTGATTGAGCAATTAGGATGTCATTGCAAGAGGATGCTTGTGTAAAACAGTTGTAGGGCTGGACTGTTACTTTTATAGATATTCTGGAATCTCTATATTCTGGAATCTAATCTTTTGGAGGTTTTACTTGTTACGGTAACTCTTGCCCGAATAAGTGGAAATGCTGAAACAGCGGAATAGCCCTTGGGTTGTACGTCTGCTCGGTGTTAAGTGTACGCATGAATGAGATGAATCTCACTTAATTCTGGCTAGCTGTCTGTTTTACTTATTGCAGAAGGTTGTGAGTACAAAAGAGGTAACAAGGTCTTGTGTTGTAAGAACAGCTTTTTTCATCTCGCTAATCAAAGAATATTAGTGATGCCTTCTGCTTTTTCATATGGCTCTCTGTAAAAATTGTAGTAGAGCAAAAACCATAATGGTAGCCAGGTCTTACCTCTTCAAGCTAATCTGACTGTCAGCAAAGGTATCTTCTAATTAAATGCTACTTTAGTCTGTTCTAGTATCTAGGTTTATTCCTTTAAGGTTTGGAACTAATTCCATTCAGGTTTAACCTTCACCTAGGCAATTTTCTCTGATAGGCCTTGAAATTACTAAACTCCAGAGATTGACCTTTACTTTTTCTTTATCCAAACTTTACAGTTTGGATATGAAGTTGTAGTAAGGTACAATTGCAGGTACTGCTTCTGAGGAATTTTAGCTCTTGCTTGCCTTTTAAATTTAGTCATGCTGTGAGCTAAGGAAGTAAAATATATTCAGCCAATTTAGTGGAGCACAATGTAGTGAAACAATGTAATCTGAATAAACAAACAGGATGCTAACTGGGCCCTGCTGTAGACCCAGGCTCAGTCCCCTTGGGTCTGGGTTCCTGCAGTGGTACCCAGTGCCCCTCTGTCTGGGCCAGAACACTGTCACAGGATGTCAGGAGTTGGAAGGGACCCTGGAGATCTTCGAGTCCAACCCCCCTGCCAGAGCAGGACCATATAATCTAGCACAGATCACAAAGGTTCGCATCCAGGTGGGTCTTGAAAATCTCCAGAGAAGGAGACTCCCCAGCCTCTCTGGGGAGCCCATTCTAGTGCTCTGTGACCCTTACAGTAAAGAAGTTCCTCCTCATGTTGAGGTGGAACTTCCAGTGCTCTAGCTTACATCCATTTCCCAATGGATGTAAACTGTCACATTTCTTTACATGGCAACCTAGGAAGTATCGTAGTTATTCTACTTACTACTAGGATACTAGGAGCATCCTACTAGCCTGCTCTTGTTTCCACACCAAGCAGGTCTTTAGAGCCAAGTGTTTGCTGCTTCCCTCTCTGGGGCAGAACAGATGTCCACCGATCTCCTTTTGCTCCCAAATCTGTCTACTCATCTCTCTAAGGGAACTGCTGCTCAGGGTGGCAGGTTCAAGAAAGTGCTGCACACAGTGATTGAGTCTTCTGGGCTAGGGCCAAAAGCCTTGCCATGTTTGACACTTCTAGTAAAAGTGAAACATGGCTGGTGATTTGGAGTTGCTGATTTTTTAGTGGGATTTTTGTGGGCTTTTGTTTTGGTTTGTTTGGGGTTTTTTGTTGGTTGTGGGGTTTGGGGTTTTTTTGTTTGTTTGTTGTTGTTTTATTTGGTTGGTTGGTGTGTTTTTTTAATTTGCATAGTTTTTTTTATTTCTAGCTGTTTGTTTGGTTTTGGTGTTTTGTTGTCTGAGGGAGGGATACTGATGAAACCTGCTCATCCAGCAGTTCCTTGGTCATGCCCACGCCCTGCTGTAACATGCAGGAGAATTTGACAAGCCTTCTGGGCAATTTCACCTGCTCTCAGTATTAGTTATCCCTACCTGTGCTCTATGACTGGACTATCATTATTTGCCTCTAAGCAGCCCAAGCTCTTTGCCAACATGCCTCTCATTCATAATAAATAAAGAACTAAATAGGTGAAATAAAGAGGTGCTGTTTCACAGCTAAGAAAGTTGGACCACAGACACTTTTTGGGTCTGTGTCCTCAGGTGCCCTTGGTCACCTGTTTCCCGTCCATGACTTGTCCAGGGTCACAGATACACAAGTCTCTCCAAGGCTAGCTTTCACTTCTACAACTAGGAGATGGCAGTGATTTTGGAGAGTGGTTGAATACTTTAGGTACCACCTGTTGCCAGCAGCTGAAGGACGAGGCCTGACTGAGGAAATGCTTGCAGGGCAACCTATTTTCCCTGACCCGTGACTGCCCTGGCCATACCATGAGAGTCACTTGAAACTCTGAGAAACTAAAATATGCTAAATACATTTTTTTTTCAGATAGGAATCTCTCTTCCAGGCAGCGATTACCCAGAGGGTGAGCTGCTCAGTGCAAATTAACATTATAGAAATAACAAAGCGAGTTTAAACCTGTTTCTATTCATCTGACAAATGCTTTCAGACTAATAATAGAAAGGGCAGCAGTTATATAGTAATGGGCCTGCTTTCTGTTGTTCTGTGAAACTGCACTTCATTAAATGGCCAACTTTCTACTGTCCCTAAATAGTAAACTATAGCAGTAGCAATATAAAAGCACTTCAATATTTTATAGCAGCTAGAGCTGCCTGCTATCTACAATTACAGTCAATACTTGGACTGGAGAGAAATGCCTTAATTTTCTTAATGTTTCATGCATGGAAAAGCAACCAGGCTTTTCCTGTATTTCTAATTGCATTGACTGGCTCTGGATGAGTGTGCTTTTCCAAATTATTACCTGGCAAAAATAGCACTAAAGTAAAACCTTCTTGCAATTAAATGCCAGTCCCTGTTGCACCTACTTGTGCAAGCCTCTATCCCAAGTCCCATTTAGCTTTGGAGCCCTGAGTTCCACATTCACAGACATTTAAGCTTTAGTAAAGTCTTGCTGGAAAGCAATGAGCCCGGGAGCTCTCTGTGGCCCGATGAATGCCAGCTGTCTGTTGTGCCATCCCCTGTACCCCTGTGATCCTGCTGGGAAAGTGAGTTTGGGTGCCTGAGATCTTGGATGGGGAAGAGATGGAGAGCAACTTTTTTCAGCTAATGAATTACAAGTAGAAGAGATGAGAGCAAGGGACAAGCCATAAGTTGCAGGGATCTCTCTGTTCTTCCGTGGGTTGTTTTGCTGGTCCTTCAGAGAGGAGTGTCAGGACTATGAGAGCTCAGGCTGCAGTACTGAAGGGAGTCCAGCTTGCTCACATGTGTATGGAGGATCAACACGCAGGTGATGCAGTCCCTGTGCTTGGGATGGGGATGAGAGATCCCACCAAGATCAGGTTGAAGCCAGCAGGGAATTTTGGTACTGAAAGGACCAAAGTGGGAGGCAGAGAGCATTTTCTGGCTGATGCTGCTTGAATGAGGGAAATTGAAAGAAAGGCACCGTGGGCTGTAACTGTCCCTCTTTCTTAGTTCTATCTCCAAAAGCCATATTGGGAAGGTAGGCAGCTTCATTCCCAGGTCCATTCCAAAGCAAGTCTACTACTTGGCTTTCCCAAAGAGATCCCCAGCTTACAAAAAGCATCATTTGCGTTGTCATAAACAAAATGCTTTTGGCTGTGTGCTATAGAGAAACTACATCAACAGGGAACTGAGCTCTGTGGATGTCCCCCTCATCTCTCTCCTGAAGGCTAGCAGATGTGTGCATGATCAAGGCATCCTCTTTCTTTGTGCTTAAGTTTGCTTCCAACTGATGCAGCCTCAATTTGGGCCATGGAGTCTAAGGTAGTGAAGTGTGGATAATACCACACTGATCTGCTGTGGACAACTGGCTAGAAAGATGTGGCAAATTCTATAGCCTGTGGGCTGCCTGAACACCAAAGGACACACTGCTTGAACCATGTGCCTCTGTGTGACAGTGCAGAACAGTCTGACACTTGCACTGAAAATACATGCTTGCAAACAGGTATTATGCCAAAGGGCATGATACTTGCCTTCAAGAAAGTCCTCCATTTGTTCACTGCTGTAATTACTATGTCCCTGTGACACTGGTTGAGTAGTCAGATGAGGAGAGATGATTTATGCACAGCTGATACCCTAACTGCAAGCACTGCCAAATTCCTACAGCACTGCTGAATCCTCGCTGCCAGTCTAATTTGGTTTACATGCCTGAGCACAATCCAGAGCAGAAATTTCCTTATCACTCACTGACATACACGATAACCTTACACACTCCTGTGTTCCTGCTGGTTGTCACTATGCACCTGCAGTATGGACTATAGGCATGTTATTGGCTTGTTGGAATGAAACTGCCGTTGATCTAAAGGCGATGATGGTAAGCAAAGATGAAGTGTTGACACCTAAGAAAGAAATTACTTCAGTGTCTTACCAGAAATACTCATCCCAATTAAGACCTATCATGTATTAGCCATGCGTGTGTTTGAAAGTTTAATGGAGCTAATACACTGGTAGCCCTGACACTGGTAACTGTGGGCCCTGAGCTGTATGGTCCATCATGACTAGGATACTGTAGGGCTGTTTCCCACTGCTGAAGATAGGTGCTCGTTGTTACTGAAGCAGCCACAGATTCATGGTGCATTGGCAAAGAGAATGACTGAAGAAAGTGCTTTGCTGCCTCTGAGCCTTTGACAAAAGCTTGGCAGTTGCATTCCCTGTGCTGGCAGCTGTGGATGTCAAGGCAGAGGCTGGAAGAGGAAATCCTGTCCCCCTCTCTGAAGGAGAAGCTTTGCAGAGAGAAAAATATCTCTGACAGAGATCTGGAGATGAGTGAGGAAAGCAGTGCCTTTCCATGTAGGTCATGGCTCCTCAGCCGGTCTGATGTGCTCCCTGCAGTTGCTATGGTTTTGCCTACAGGGCCTTTTGCCATCTCCTTTTCTTTCACAGGAATGCATGGCAACACCTCAGCATTACTAAATACCAGTCCCATCCTGCGTACATCTCCTCGTGATCTTTGCACACAACAGATATGTAGCTTGATGCAATATAGGAGGGTGCTTGGCTACGGCTGGGCTGAGGACCAGGGTACTGAGCTGCTCCAGGGCCAGCCACTCCATATGCTACTCTCTTGCCCCCTTTTCAGAAAAAAACACAATTACTTTATCTCCCCTGGAGTGGTCCCATCTTAACCCCTACCCATGCTTAGGAGCTATTTCATGGCCAATAAACATAACCATTTGTTTCTAGTCCTCTTCCAAGTTAACATATTGGGTCTTCTGAGGCCTGGCTGCAGGGGGTATTTCCCTTGGCTCTCACAGCTCTCTGTCTGCCACTGTTTTCTGAACACCAGTTAACTACAGATTCCAGCTCAAACGTTAGTGGAGGGAGGTCATCTCTGTGTAGGCCATTACAAATCTCCCAGGGATTTGTGGTCGATTTAGACTTATTTTTTATGAATTTGTGTTGCTGTAGATTCAGCAATGAGGACCACTGCTACCAGTGGGCTCTCCCTACTTGTTAGTTGGATTATCACCTGGTTATACTCTATGCTCTGCCTATTTCCATCTAAAATTTCTGTCAGTTTTATGCCCTGGTCCTTTAGAAGATGATGGGAGTGTCCATCTTCACAAGAGCTGGACTTAGAGCTATAGAAGTTGTGTTGTTCAGATCTTAATAATTTTCGCCTTGTGTTTATTTAGTTGTTGGAGCTTTGGTTGGTTGGTCGTTTTGGGGTTGGTTTGTTTGCTTCTTTGGGATTTTTGTTATTGTTAAATATTTATTTTTTACCTATTTCAGGACAGTGTCACATCTTAGAGAAGAGTCTTTCTCTGGAGAAGCCATTAAAGTCTCAGTAGGTTCTTAAGGAAGCTGTGCCCTAATGTACTTGTGGTTTGAACTAGTGCCTTGAGCCTCACAAATGAGGTATCCTAAGAAACACAAAGACACAACTACCAGAAAAGGAAGAAAACAAAAACCCACAACCCTGCTGTCAGAGAAATTGCTGCAAAGTCGGGATGCCAAATTTGAACAAGTTGATTGCCAGCAGCATAGACAGGGAGAGGAACTCACCAACTGTATGTTCTGGGAAGAATTCTCATATGTATGAGGAAAAAAAACTGCAACAAGCATGGGCTGGTGTTATGACTTGACTGTAGTGCCATAAGCCCCAGAGCGAATCCAAGTGGCACTCAGGGCAGAGGAAAAAGTAAAAAGAGGAAGAAAACCCCAACAAATCAAGGCTCTTAATCCAAAACTGTTTAAACACTGTTTAAAGTAGAGCCCAACAGAACTGAGATTAAATCATCATAGAGAAAGACAGCTGTCTAATCACTTAGATAGCATTTCAAGGTTGATGGCAATGCCAGTTTTGTTAGCGTCCCTCACATGAACTTTTCCATCCCTGTCTACTTTCATCTTCCTTCACAGCCTGGTCCTGTGTGACAATTCCTTCTCTAAATCAATGTACCACTATTTCCTTTCTCTTCAGAAATGAAAGTTTATGGTGTTCCTGCTGTGTTAAATAGAAGCCTTTTTATCTCTCGCAACTCTTAGCTCCATTTTGGTCTTCTTCTATAACAAAAGACTTTATTGAAGCCAAAATATGTAATTCTGCCAAGTCCTACAGAGCCATGAAGCCCACAGATACACACTGTATCTGATTCACACAGCAAAGTCACCAACTGCACCGAACGGGTTAGGTAAAACAAAGACTTAGGAGTTGACCCGGGTTTGGTTCAGGTGAATTATCACAAACAGCTGCTGGCTTCACCAGCTGGGAGGGGCCGCACTGGGATAAACAGCTGACCCAGGCAGTGGGATATTTGCTACCGTACTGAGTTACGCCCCTGCGTAAGGGCAGGCTTGCCTGTGGTGGGGACGGCTGTTTTCAGCTTGCTTCTGCGCGGCTGGAATAGGGAAAGTTGGCATCTTGAGCACAGGTAAAGCCTTCCTGGCTTCTATTACTCACTTTGTCTATTGTTTTATTGGTATTGTTTTATTCTCCTTTTGTGCTGTTCTCTTAAAGGGTCTTTATCTCAACCCCCAGGGTATTGCTTTTTCTTTTTCTTTTTTTTTCCTGTGCTGATTCTCCTTCCCATCCCACAGGAGGAGATGGGAGGAGTTGGTGGTTGAGTAGCTGTGCGGTGTGAAGCTGCTCGCAGAGGTTAAACCACAACAGTAGAAGTGGTGATCAGGATGGGTAAAGAGACAGTTTTGTGCTGAGAGATGCCGGGATGATGTGCTTTGAACTAGACTATGAAGTCGTTTGGTTTTATCCGCCTTGGCCTCATAGTTGCTGCTAGGATAACAGAGTCATCTGCAAAAGTCCTTCCCCATCGCAGCTGCTTGCGTGTGTCTTGGCTACGGGTGGTATGGGGATGTACCCCTTGCATCTGTCCAGGCTCTAATGAACACAGGAAAAAAACCCAACCACTGGGCAAGACCACCAGTGATGCTTTTTAATGGGGAGAGAGACTCCAAAAGCAAGTGATGTGACTGTGTGAGCTGCTTTTCTAGGGAAAGACTGATCCCCTCATGCCCAGGGCCATGACTCTGTCCTGAGTGGGGTGGCCTCATGCCCAGCCCTGCTGTGGGGCTTGGCAGGTTTCTCTCATTAGAGGGAGGTGTGATGGGGCTAGCATACCTGAATTAGTCACCTCCACGATGGTAACGAATCCTCCCTTTCCTAGGTCTGTGGGCAGAAGGGAATTTTACGCTCTCAAGTAAGAATTATAGGAGCACGTATCAAATGGAAAGGTCTGATGGTGAGGGAGACATTCATACAGAACTTTATTGCCTTAAAGACAGACACCTAAGAGATAATAGCTAATTTATTTTAAACAGTAAAATAATGATTCCACTCTTCAGCCAGCCATAGGATAGGTAAATATCTGTTTATTTGGAGGGTGAGAAAAAACCCTAAGTTCTTCACAAATTATTTTACTATCTTTTCCTAGTTTAAGACAATCTGTGACATTTGCTGAAGATTTGACCCTGTATCATTTACGCCCAAATGGCAGTGTGCCATCTACTGAAGGTGGGGTGGGAAGCAATGCTAGTTCAAAGGCTGCATTCAGCCTAGCCAAAGTCACTTTGATTTGCAGCATAGCTTAGACTTCATCCTGAAAGTCTTCTCACTTCACACCTCCTCATTTTAGTAACCGAGTCAAAAAAAACAGTTATTTGAAAATATCTATTGAAAATATCCTCTGAAGTTTGGCTTGGGATCTTGCTGTTGCATTCAGGTTCACTTTTTCCTTCCTTACTTCATGTTTAATACAAAGCAAAACAAAATTTTATGCTCCTCTGTCTAGGACTCCCAGAGAAAAAGCCACACCTGTGGCTAAAACCATCCCTCCTTCAAATTCGTACAAAAATTAAGAAGGCATTTGAAGTATTCCTCTGAAACAGAAAAACTAGAATTTTCTTTCAGTTAGTTCAAGAAAAAAAATACTTGGAGCTAGTGTTCTTTTTAATACTTTTTTTTCTTGTTCTTGGAAAAGGTTTTGTACAAATGTGAAAATTAATTGGGATGCAGAAGGTAGGAACTTGTTTATGTGAACATATTTGTTGAAAGTTTATAAGGGCTGAATATTGCATTAATTGATGTGTGCTTGTGTTTCAGTTTCTCGTGGATACCATCTGGTCCAGTTAAGTTGCGCTGTTGTTTCATATGTTGTGTTGTGGGTTTGTTGTTTGGTGGTTGTTTTTTGTTGTTTTTTTTTAAGATTTTCTGCTTGCTTTTGTTGGGAAGGAGTGGGAGAAAGGGAAGTGTGGACAAGTTGTAAGAAGGATGAAATATCTGTGAAAGCACGAGTGCAAGATCAGTTATGATTAATTCAGTTCGTATATGTGCTTTACATTAGGGACTTGGCAGCATATGACTAGAAGGATGGACACACGTCACACGGATTATTGAACAGTAGTCAGCTAAGTCAGGAATGAGAGAGAACATCTGCTGAGCTGTTGGTGAAAAATTTGCATCTCTAGCTCCTCAAAAATGGACAACATTTTCATAGCTACAAATAGCATCTGTGCTGGGGGAATTTAATTCCTCCTGGAAGGACCATATCTGAACAATGCAACTACTCTGCTACATGTGCTGCCTGCTCACGCTTGCCATCCATTAGCAAGCAATGTATCTGTAGGCAGTAACATTTCTTTCTGTTCTCCTTTGTCCTGCTGTAAGGGAGTAACCTACTACCTGAAACCTAAGTCAAGGAGCTCCAGATCTTCTTTGCACAAGGTGTTATCTTTCCATCCAGAGGGCTCAGCCAGCCCCCTTCCTGCTAGCAAGGGACTCTTCCTTCATGAGATAGACCTCATTTAGTCCATCAGAGGCCTGGCTGCCTATGGGCAACTCTATGTTTGTACTTGGTGATCTGGATCCTGTTTCCGTGCTGATATTTTGCTAACCAGCCACCATCCTTTCCCAATTGCCAGCCCAGGACTGTGCTGTTCGTGTGGGTTTTTTACAGATTTTTATTTTCTTTTCCTCTGTCTCCCAGGTCCTCATCATTGAGTGTTAACCCTTCTTTTGGGCCATCTGTTCTCTTCTCAACCCACGCAGGCAGCAGCAGATCTATTGCAAAATTGGTTTCTATTCCCCAGCACTAAACTTCTCATCCTGGCGTGGCCCTGGGGACAGCTGTGCTAGTGCAGAGACAGCCAGGGCTAATCCAGGACTGGCCGTGTGCTAAATGGCCAACCACACTACACACGTGCTGGTCAGTTGACTGGCTGACATCTCCAAGGGAGTAAACCAGGTGATGAACACATGCCTGTCTACTCAGGGGGACCTTGTTGAGTGTTTCTCTCTGCAGTCTGGCCAATGATTTTTACTATACACATAGGAGATTATTTTTTCTTTCAGGTGTCTCTGTCAAATTGGTGTGAAATCAGCTAATGGACTCTAAGTGATCAGAGGCGACTGAAATCGCTGGGTTTATTTTAAAGCCAGGTGAAGAGCAGTATTGCAAGCAAGGTGTAAATGGTTGCAGCTTGATCTCCTTGTAGCATGATGCTGTGTATCCCTTTTCCCTATATCTTTATACTGAAGGTTCCAAAATGCTTTGGAGAAGATATTTTCTTTGCAGATGAGAGGGGAAAAAAAAGGTTTCTTAACAAAGAGATTAAGATGTCATTAGTAGACTTGTAAAAATGTGTATGTGTAGAGGGCTGTATATTACTTTGGAGAGACAGAAAAAA
>JAAGNO010029238.1:14222-32579 GCA_033439905.1 Ceryle rudis
TTTCTTTGCAGATGAGAGGGGAAAAAAAAGGTTTCTTAACAAAGAGATTAAGATGTCATTAGTAGACTTGTAAAAATTAAGATGTCATTAGTAGACTTGTAAAAATGTGTATGTGTAGAGGGCTGTATATTACTTTGGAGAGACAGAAAAAAATGGTTATTTTAAATCTCCCTTTTATGACACTTCTTAGATATTAGAGCCCTCTTATTCTCTACCCATTTGCATAATAAAATAAGATGTGTTTTTAATTGACTAGAAAAAAAAAGCTTTGTTAGATAAACCCAGGTGGAGAAGGTATAGGGCCCTAAATTCTGCTCTGAACAGAGCTGGTTTGGAATGGCTCAACCTTCCTAGCTGAGGTTGAAACTGCAGTCTCTTTAAAAAGCCATTTTTGCTACAGGCTATTTCTGGTTTGCCAAAAAGTAGAAAATTAGGACAGAGCAATAATATTCTTTTCTCTGGGCTCGGTTCACTCACCAAGCAATATCTCCCATGATGCCTTGTCTCTGGTCAGAAGGATGTGATATATCCTGGGCTTATGACAAAACTGATTTCTAAAACACTGGAGTGATCTTAAGAATAGAAATTGCCTTTATTTTTTTTTTTTTTAAGATGGAGGATCTGGAGGAAATGACTGAGAGAGAAACAACACTCTTCCCATAAGCGATGCTGAGTCATCTGTTGGATGAGGTAGAAACTCGATTATGGCAGGAGACAGACTGTGATGAGGTTTACCTGGCAGCACAACTATCCTTCATATTTGGAGAGCCGAGATCCAAGTACAGATTAGACTGGAAACTGAATTTTAAATTGGGTCTTTCCCGGTGCTCCCGTAGTCTCAGTAACCATTTATAAGATTCATATGGTAATTCACCAGTATTCTGCTTTGGGTCAAACAATTTTTTTTTTTCCTCTGCTCATTCTTGGCTGGTTGGTTGGCTTTGAAGTGTCCTGCCCAATGCAGGAACTGTAGTGTCTGCTTTAGCTGCCTGGACAGCAGCACACTGGCATAGAGGAGCACTTAATGGCTCAGATGGTGCTGTCTTGGGTTATCTTGACTTTGTGTCAGCTGCAAAGGCCATGCAGTCAACCCTGCTGTGTGGTATAGCAGGGCCTGGGATCATCCCATCCCTCCTCCAGTATGTCCTATATCATTCTGACAAATCACTTTGTTCAGGACTGTGGTATTTTCCAAAATACCTGCACAGAATGAAATTTGTTTCTGTTTAATCCTTTTGCATGGAAGTCTACCACTGGTTATATATCTAGGTATATCTGTCGGTCTTGGCTTTCTTTTCTTGTGCCAGGGAAGCCCCCTGGGTTGTCTCCCATGTCTCTACAACCCTGGGCTCAGCACGGTCTTGGCTGTAACTTCTTAATCCTTCCGTAGCATTAAATGTCAAGAAGAGCAAAAAGCATTCTCTCAGATAACTTAATCCCTCTTAACTGCCACAGGAAAGACTATTGTAGTTGTTTCTTGTTTTTGTTAAATAAATATTTACCATGAATGTTTTGGGCAGACGCTTTGTCACAGTGTCCTCTCCTCCACTTAGCCCTGCCCGTTAAATGAGAGGCTGGTCTTTGTGAGACCACTTTCTGAAGCATTTTCTCCTAGTCCTTGAGGAAAAGGATACCAAAAATCAAATACATTTATCAACTTGCAGCATTTTAGGAAGAACCTTACGTGAGTATTTTATTGGTTTTCAGCAACGGTTTCTCTGCTTGGGTTTTGCCAGATGCTCAAGCTTTTTGTTTAAAGGCCTTGTGTTGACATGAAAAATGTGTATGTAATTGATTTTTAATCAATTTAATCAAACCTCTGAAGGCTTTAATCTTTTATATGCTTCTATATATAAATAATTGTTTATATTATATAAATTATTTTGCTGTATTCCTGACCCTCAGGATACCTGGAACATAGAGGTGATGATTGCTCTGTCTTGTCCAAGATGCTTTTCTGGTGGAGGTGTCTCTATGAAAGGGTGGCATGCTGGGAGTAAATTCACAGCTTGGGGTTACGACTTGTGGCAGTGTGCCTGGGTGATAACTGATGCAGCTAAAGGAGTAACCTTGCTGTACCTATGGCAGAGGTCTAAGCTATGCAGCTAGAGTCAGGGAACCCTTTGACTATAGCATATTAAATACAAAAGGGATCAGGAGTCAAAGCCCTTGGATGCTAACACAACAGTAAGGTCAGTTTATTTGGAGTACTGTGCAGCCGAGTTGTGCCTTTACCCAGCAAAATTCCTCAATGGGACTCCTCTCTAGGATGTGGAATAACTGCACAACATGTAAGTTGGTCTTTAGCAGCAGCTTTGGCAAGGTAGGGCACAGCTGTGGAAAAAAGATACTTTGCAGTAATTCTTAAAGAGCTCAGTCTGGTTTTTGAGAAGGATGTGGGTAGCTTGATTTACAGAGTATAAGAACTTCACAGGGAGAAAGCATCAGGTATTAAGGACCTTATTAATCTAGCGGAGAAAACCTGAACAGAAAACAAACTCTGAAAGTGAAAGGCAGGGGAGTTCATATGAGAGATCCTGTTTTCTGGTAAGGAGGGGGACCAGCCACTGGTGTGAGCTCCTACTGGTTATAACAAATTCTCCTTTTGTGAGTACATTCAAGTCTACATTCAAGGCTACTCAAGCTGTGAATAGCTGAGCTATACCTTAAAATGACTGGCCTAAGCATCATAGCTGGGTACTGTGGTCAGGACTGAAATGGTGTGTTGTTCCTCAGGGCGGGGGGGGCATTCAGGAAAGGTCAACTCCCATCCCTGGCACAGCTTTTTTGTGTGCCGTTGGTCAAATTACCCAACTTTTCTGCAAGAGAGTTCCCCTCTTCCGCATAATGGTATTGTGCTGAGACTCCTCAGGGGACAAAGACACTTTGAGCTCTAGGCTGCAGAAAAAGACTTTTATTTGTCCATGGTGCCACAAATATGGATCTCAGAAAAGCTGTATTTGAGTTTTATCAGGGCATTTGGTTCATTCACAAATGTTTATTGCTCTCCCAACAAAGAGATGGGGATTGCACTGGTTTAAAAATAAATTAAGCACTAAACCATGCTCATTTTTAACTTTATCTAGACGAGTTAGTTAAATGAAGCTAGGGGAAATGAGTATCTCTTGGTGTGAGCCGATGACGGCTGTCGTGCCAACCCTATCCTTGGAGTGGGGTAGCGGAAGGTGGTGTACAATGTCAGGAAAAACCTCTCTCATCCCATGCCCTGTTGCTAGCAGCTCACTCTACACAAGCAGCCTCATGAGTGGGAGGCAATGGCAATTCTAAAGGAAAGCATCTCCTCACTCCAAGGACAGATTGTGCTCATTCTGGTAACACCTGCTGGAGCCAAGTAAAACCTGCTGGAGTAACACAGCCATTGCTGAACCATGTTCCAGCTTTCCGAAAGTAGCCGTTTGCCCACAGCAAAGAACCTTGCTGTGTCCTGCTGACTTTGCTTACTGGAGGTGCTGGCATAGACAAAGGAACATGCCAGACAGAGGTGCTTCTAGGATTTAAGTGTCCCTAGATGGAGGAGTTCATCTTCCTCAGCGCTTGGAAATGTCTCCCTGGAAACTGTCTCCTCCTCAAAGTGTTCTTCTTCCTCACTCTGTCACATGGCTTCTCCCCTGGAGTTAGGAGAGTTCATCCTTTTACTTTGAAAGTTTGGGGTTGGTTTTTGTTGTTGTTTTTTGTGGGGTTTTTTTAGGGATTCTGTAGCTCTTAAACCTACATCATCTGCATAAAGTAAACTGATTTTTATTTTAAAAGGAACTCTTAATCTAGAAATCTTCAGCACTTAAAAACAATTTTGTCTTGTAACTATTGGAAACACAGGCATAGCCATACTGCAGTCGGCTCATTTTTTCCATTGCTTTTGAGAAAAAATGAGCTAATTAAGCAATCTCGCCTTTGGTCATGCCAGTACCGTTCTACAGCATGAGCCTCTTTCTGGTATGTAGGATATGGGGTTTTTTTTCCTAGTGAAACCTGTTAAATTTAGTGCACATTTCTGTATCAGAAATTAGTAAAATAATTGGAGAGGTGCGTTCAGTTTTCAACAGCCAAACCTCTTGGTCTGAGTCACCAAGAAACAGAGATGCTACAGTAAGGCATTTGGGACCCTGTGTTCTTTCTCTGTAACAATAGTCTCTGATATTTTTTTGAGCTTTTCCTCAAAGCATTTCTCTCCTTTTCATCCCTTGCCCCTCCCCCAATACAACTTTTCAATAATCCTGCTGCCAGGAAAGCATTTAGTCATTTCTTTGAATATTTTTTTCGAAGAAGTCCTAGGAAGATTTCCAGAGGTATTGTATTCAGTTACAATCACGTCTCAATTCTTCCCATAGAGAAGACATGGCTGAAAAAAAATCTCCACTGTCTATTGAAAAGCAATGTTTTGCTTTCCCATCTCTTGGGCTACTTATCCATTGGACTATTCTGTGAAAATTTGAGGAGGAATTCACTTGGATACACTGACAGGCATCCTAATCTCTACGATATTTATTTGTGTAGGGCTCTCTCACTTTTAGCCTTTTTAGGGCACAGTCACTTTTAGCTTCCTTAAGTCTGAGTTTGAAAAATATTTTGTTTAGAGAAGCTGTAGTACTTGGTGAGGTGCTTGGTTATCCAGTCTTGGAAGGTTTTGAGATTTGGCTAGACAAAAACCATGACAGGCCTGATCCAGTGTTGGCAATGGTTCTGCTCCAAAGGCAAGGTAGGGCTGGAGGCCTCCAGATGTTCCTTCCAAGCCTGATACAGGTGAAATGTTTGATGATATCAGCTGTGAGGACTTAAGGGGGGATGCCAGCATCAAACTAGGTGGTTGTTCTCCTGTCATCATCAGGTATACATCGGAAAACAGACTGAAAAGGGTTATTTATTATAATCCAAAGCATCTATGTCCTATAAAGGCTTTTGAGGATGCTTATAGGTCAGTCTATCAAGTCCACCTTTCAGAAAATGGTCTGGACAGTCCAGACCATTTTTTGCATCTATGCATTCCACAATCAAAATGAATACAAATTGTAAAATTCTGGGGTTGGACAGGATCTGTGGGTTTCTGGGTGAGATAGTTTTCCTTTCAAGTTAGCCTGAGGTCTTTTCCTTCCTACTCATCCTCAGGCTGTCTGAGCTGCATCTTCTGAGCTACAGATAACAGCTGTATGCTTTGCAGCAGCCAGGAGAGACAATGGCTGGGTTAAATGCACTACTGTTCTGGTCAAATTGACTCGAATAAGCATTGCACATTACAGCTACTGCAATTAGGAAACAGACACAAAAGCTGAACCCTGATGGAGGAAAAGGTGCCAGAACATGCATTGACAGTTTTATGTTACAGCTTCTCAGACTTTCTCACTAGGAGGACCACCTCTCCTTACTTTTGTTGTTCTCCCCTTTGATTTTTTTGTTTGTTTGTATCCTTGCCTGAATGCATGGAAATCTCTCTGGGGTGTTTTGTTTTGCTGTTTTTAGATAGATGTTTAGCCTTCCTGGGATAGCCTTTCAGTGACTTACAGACCAGCAGAGGAGCACAAGCGTGTGTGTGAGAACTGACAGGAGAGGAGCTCAGATCTGTAACCTTCTTTCCAAAATATTTCTTTTTTCTTTTTTCTTTTTTTTTTTTTTCAGTTTATGGTTGAGAATCAAGCATATTTTGAAGTGCCTTAAAATATTAACATAGCATAAGCGAGAACTGAGTAGGTGGGGATTCAATTTTTCCAATGCCAGCAACTAAAATAAAACAGATTAACGCTAAGGATTTGTCAGGAAAAAAATGTCAACTTTTCTATGTTTTCCTGTTGGTGCATAAAAAAAGGAGATGTGGAAGTAAGATTCTCTCTTTCTTAGTGCCTGATGGCAAAGCTTTTCAGACTGTTTAAATGGAAAGGCTGCTTACCTTCTCAAGAAAAAAAGTCTTCTGCAGTACTACTACAACAGTTTTAATTTCCAAATAAATATTGGGCAAAACTTTAAGTACTCATTTCCTATTCTTATTTTCACCTCTATTGAGTTTAAGTTTGTATGAGAACATGCTGAAGTAAATGCACAACTCTACACACAAGGGTCGTGTCCACAGTTTGAAGTAATCTGTTAATGATAGAGAATGGGATTCTTGCCAAGAAAATGTCTTGTAGGTCCCAGAAAAGGGACATAAAACTATTTTCTTTGTTTTGAAGTGATTGATGAGAAGGGTTACACATAGGCTCAGAGTCATAGTAGATGAGACTGCTTTGCACTGGCATTAGGCAAGTTTATGGGCAGTGGTCCTCAGGAGACTGTTGGGCTCAGAGAGCTTCTCAGGCTCAACAGGTTGAAATTCAGTGGCAGTTGTTTACAAGTGGTGTTTCTGAGAAGGTCAATAGGGGTTGATCCTATTTAACACTCTTATTGATGCTTTGGATGATGGGACAGTGTGCCCTAAAGCATGATGATGCCCAACTGGGAGGTGCAAATGATATACTGGAGGACAGGACTTGCCTTCTGAGACACCTGGACATGATGGCAATCGGGCTGGCAGGAGCTTTAGAAAGTTCAACCAAAGCAAATGCAAAGTCCTGCAGCTGGAACCCAAACCCCCCAAGAAGCGAGACAAACTCGGCCTAACAGCTTAGATAGCAGCTTTGCATAAGAAGGGATGAGGATCATGGTGTACAAACTGCACACTGGCAAGAGCCCATCTGGATGCTGTGCTCTGCATTGGGCTGACTAGTACAGGACCAGCACTGATGTACTGGAACAAGTCCAGTAGAGGCTGTTGAGATGGTCAGGGCTGGAGTACTCTGTGTGGGAGGAGAGGCAGAGGGACCTGAGCTTGTTCATCCTGGGGAGGGGAATCTCTTGGTGCTTGCAACTACCTGACAGAACAGAGGAAAGAGATGTGGATTCTTTTTGGTAGTACACCAAGAAAGAATAAGAAGCCATGGGCACGCTTTGCAACCAGGGAATTCCTATTAGATGGTCTTTGGTTGCCCTTGTTCTAGCAATAGTCAAGGTGTAGAGAACAACCTGCTGAAAGTAGCAGATGAGAATTTAACTCCTAGTTCAGTGTGGGCTCTCCCGTAGCATTTGAGCTGCCTTCAGCAAATGGCTCGGGCTCTGCACCGTGAGTTCCTGTTCTGGGGGTAGGCTGGTGAAACAGAACTGTTGTCTCTGCGTTTTCGGAGGCTTCTGTAAGATAGAGACCAAAGAAGCAGTTAAGAGGAAGATGAGCATCTCTTCTGGCTCAAAGGACTGGATGGACATTCTTTTAAAAATGCACCATTGAGAAGGCTTTGGTCCAGTCACACATCTGTCACGTCTTGATGTGAAAACTATTACGTTTTCCTTCCTCTTACACCAAGCGAGAGTGTTTCTGACAGTCCAGTACCCGGATGGTCAAAGGATATTGCTGGTTTTGCTCTTTAGTCTGCCACTGAAGTCACCTGGGTTTAGGATCAAAGCTCCTCAGGTAAATCGTGTGCAGTAATATTCTTCCTCGGGAGCTGATGGGTCCTGGGGAACTTCAGATTAAGAAAACCTTGCTAAGGACCTGACCTCTGGCACTAAAAAATCTTCAGGATTTGAATTGAGGCTCTTTTCAGTAAGTGTAAATGAGAGAAAAAAATCTTATTTTGTGAGTACAAAGCTGTGCACGGTAGAAGGGGAGTGAGAATAACAATTTATACTTTAATATCTGATGTTTACAGAGCAGTGACATTTCTGCCACTCTGAAAATGCTTCACACATTTCTTAAGTTAGAGGGATGCCAGTATTTAGATCCAGCCCCCTGGCAAACACAGGGAAAGATGTAAAGCCAAACACTATCTCACTCCTATTTTACAAAATGCCAAATAAAAGCCTTCTGTAAACTTAATAACTGTTACTTCATGCCATGAACATGAGCTCAGAGGAGTTGGATCCCGGCTCGGACTGTGATGGGAGGACAGATTTTCAGGATTATCCTTGCGTGGGAAGGCGCACGGCCAAAGTGCTGGACACTGGGGATAAAGCAAGGAAGTTAGCTCGTATTTGCTGCAGGTTTGCAGGTACACAGAACAGCTCTCCTGCAAGTCAGCTGATGGGTGGAAACTCACAGAGCTGCTAGAACCTGACCGTGGGGCCAGCCCTGCCAGTATCAGGTTAGTGGAAACCCACCCTCAAATACCATGGGGGAGGTGGGGCAATAGCAACATATATTGTGCCCAGGGAAAAGCTCCTGCCCCTGATCTCTATGTACGCTCAATAGTACCTTCAAGAAATGCAAAAATAAGGTTCCTGTTTTGCCACACAAAAGCAGGAGGAAATGTTAA
This sequence comes from Ceryle rudis, assembly GCA_033439905.1. Lineage (NCBI taxonomy): Eukaryota > Metazoa > Chordata > Aves > Coraciiformes > Cerylidae > Ceryle > Ceryle rudis. The sequence goes on from JAAGNO010029238.1 coordinate 22,514, forward strand.
TTATGAAAAGTTAGATATACATTGAATAATTGGATCCTATTCAAATAAGCAAATATGCATATTGACACTCTGTGCCACTGGATATTCAGTAATGGCAATGATGGATTCTTGCTTGTGGAGAATTGATTCTGGATGGATCACTTTTGAGGAGCCGTATCTGGAGCTCTGCAGCTGAATATGTGATAACTGTTATGGCACAGCACTACATGTAATTACCCTGCAAAAGCTTCATTTAGAATTATAGAATGGAAGGGTCCTTAAATCCAGACCCCCTGCCATAGGCAGGGACAGCTCCCACTAGGCCAGATTGTTCAAAGCCTCGTCCAACTTGGCCTTGAATAATGGTAAGGAAGAGGCATCCACAACTTCCCTCAGCAGCCTTGTTTTGGTGTTTCACCACCCTCAAAATGAAGAACATCTTCCTTATATCTAATCTAAATCTACCCTCTTTCAGTTTGAAGCCACTACTCCTCATCCTATCACTATGAGCCCTTGTAAAAAGCCCCTCCCCAGCTTTCTTGTGGGCCCCCTTTGGGTATTGGAAGGCTGCAATAAGGTCCCTCGAGAGCCGCCTTTTCTCCAGGCTGAACAACCCCAAATCTCTTATTCTGTCTTCACAGGGGAGCTGCTTCAGCCCTCTGCTCATCTTTGTGGCCCTCCTCTGGATTTGCTCCAGGAGGTCTATGTCATAGTTATGCTGGGGGCCTCAGAGCTGAACACAGTCCTCCAGGTGGGGTCTTATGAGAGCCAAGTAGAGGGGGAGAATCACCTCCCTCAACCTGCTGGTCACACATCTTTTCATGCAGCCCAGTTTGGTTTTCTAGGCTGCAAATGCACATTGCCAGCCTATGTTGAGCTTCTTGTTAACCAAAACCCCCAAGCCATAGAATGGTAGGGGTTGGAAGGGACCTCTGGAGATCATCGAGTCCAACCCCTCTTCCAATGCAGGAACATCTAGGGCATGTCACACAGGAATGGATCCAGGTGGGTCTTGAAATATTGCCTGCCTGTGTGCACGGACACTAACAAGTGCCTATGGAAAATGGCTTGATCCACTCACCCTGCATTAGAAAGTGTACATCTGCCTAATGGAGCCCGTCTTACCTTCCCTGCTTCCTCCAGGCATGGAGCTCCCTTCCTGCAAGAGTACCTGAAAACACAGCCTTGCAATTTGTGCCACCAAACTCCTTCCTCTCCTCCCAGTGTTTATCACTCCAGAAAGATCACTCACTTGAAAGCTTGCTTTCCATCTGATGCCTTAAACTTTGTATCCTCATCAGTTGATCACAGTAGCTTATGGGCCAAGATTTCTTGGGGCATGTAAGAAAGATGGGGACAAACATTTTACTAAGGCTTGCTGCAATAGGACAAAGGGTAATGGTTTTAAACCAAGAGAGGGTCCATTTAGACTAGATAAGAGAGACATTTTTTACAGTGAGGGTGGTGAAACACTGGAACAAGCTGTCCAGAGAGGTGGCAGATGCCCCATCCCTGGAAACATTCCAGGTCAGGTTGGATGGGGCTCTGAGCAACCTGATTGAGTTGTAGATGTCCCTGCTTACTGCAGGGGGTTGTGCTAGATGAGCTTTAAAGGTCCCTTCCAACACAAACTTTCTATGACTGCATAAAGGTCAGTAATGACTAGTAAGATCTCTTGTGGCACCAGCTCAAACATTTTTCTCTTTCATCTTGGCATATGTTTGCATGGCTCTGAAACTAATCATTCAACATGGAGCTTTTCACTGTGGGGTTGAGGACAAAAGGCAGGAATGACAGCGGATTTTCAGAGAGCTACCACTTGTTCATGACCTTGTCATCTTGCTCCCTGTCTTGGGCAAGTAAAATATAGGCTCAACACAAGCTTTGTGGATGTGCGATGAAGCACCGTCTGTGCCACTCAAGCATGGGGGGCATGAGCTAGTCAGCCCCACAGGCCTTTATGCAGTAACTGATGGAAGCACCTGCAAATTTGGGGCGTCTCAGACACAGATGACAGACTGTAGTAGATGAAGAAAAAAAAAAGAAGTTCTTCTAAACAAGTCCAGTTAGAGCAGCAGTACCCATTCTACCCATTCAAGCCAAACCCAAATCTAATTGCTGTTTGGGAGTTATTTCCAGCTGCTGACAGCCTTGAAGGATAGCAGATGATTAGCAGTATGCAAGGTTAATGGTTTGTGCTGCTCCCTGAACTGTCAGTCACCTGTACTATTCATTAGTCCCTAGAAAATGGCCTCATCTTCACTGAAGTGAGGTAAGTGAAGTGAATATAAAAACCTTAGATTCCATTTTGGGCACAAGTCTGAAAGTGATAAACTGAGGCAAGCCAAACACCAGTTCCTTCTGCAGCACCAGAAATGCATTCGTCCTCCTCAGTGAAATCCAGCTCCTCTCACTCCGTAGACCTCAGTGCAGTTTGAGATGATAGATGGGACTAGTAAGGGCATTGATGCCACCTCTTCATTCACTACTCTGTGGTGTCAAACCCATTCATAGTTAGAGTAAGCTGGAAAGATGTATCTACATGTCAAGGAAGAGGAAATTCAGGAGCTTCAGCATCCCTTTGTCTTTCTCCACTCACGGCTATTATGATCCTTTGTCCATGGCCCAAAGGAATAAAATGCAATGGAAAGGTCATGCTGATTTCTCTTCTAGTTGAAGTAAGTTTTCTGTTGAAAGGCAGGCTAGCAGAGACCCAAAGCAGTGTTGTTAATGCTCTGAGCCCCAGGTGAGGCTGCAGGGTTATAATGGCAGTCATGTGGTGATCTTGCAAAGAAGGTTGGTTTGTGAGTAGATGGGATTGGACTATTGCTTCAGAATGCTTGGCTCCCACATCTGCCAAATGGTCTGGCAGCTGCTTGGAGAAATCAGATGGGCAGTGATGCCCCTGTGACCAAGACTTCTGTGGGGCAGGGCACGACTCCATCTTCTGCACTCCCCTTCTTTTTCATGCTGTGCAGGGGAATTTCGGGGCAGCAGTGCCCCATATTTCAAACCCCACAATGTACACTACTTTTTGCCTTCTACCTAAGATGGGTACGTTGGCCAGGAAAGGCAAATCAGATTTGGTTCTGCTCTGATGTAACGAGAGGAGTGGGCTAAAATACTAAGGCCAAGCCTTAGTATGGGCTTTTTTTCATTTTTTCATCTTGTTTGGTTTCCAAATTTATGACAACATGTGGGACATTAAAGCTGATCTTGAAATTGCTGCACTTCAGAGGACCTTCTAGGACTTGCATAATATGAGGGGAGATTGCTGAAATGGATTTTTGCTTAATATCCATGTTACGGACTGTTTTCCCCAGTCTTTTAAGTGAAATTGCAGCATTTCAGGGCAAATTGTTTAATAGCTTGTTGGGGGAAAAAAAAAAGCAGCCATCTCTTTTTTAATGGAATATTATATTTACAACAGCATGAAGGGCTGAATTCCAAAATCTGTAATCTGGGGAATCCTCTTTCTCCCTGTTTTGTTTTCCAAAACCGTGAACAGTATGCCCCTGAGGGAGTTGTGGGTTGCTTCGCACATGCTCCCATTCTCTCTAATCCTGACATTCTGTTCAGATGGTGTTTATCATCAGGTGCCATCTTCCAGGGGCAAAATGGATGCATAGTGTCAGTTTGGAGGCTAGAGTTCAGCACCTGGGTGCTGAAGAAGGCCACCACAATCTCTTGAGACACTGAAGTAACATTGCTAAATGCAAGTGTCCTGGGCTTTGGCTGAAGTGTTCCTTATGCAAGCCAAGACAGTTTCAAAAGGAGTTATGCTCACAGTGAACTGAAGTATGTGCCCATATGCCGTTTTGGACTCGTGCAATGGAGATTGGGGACAAACCTCCTTAGAAAATCAAGCTTCTTCAAAAAGAGATGCTCCTGCTTCTGAGACTATAAAACACTGCTGGTGTTCTGGTTTCTTTAGACCAGGATTAAAAAAAAAAAAAAAAAAAAATTGGAGCTTGATTCAATTTGCAACTACTTGGAGCTTCTCAAATGGCAACTGAATAAACGAAGGGTCAGAGAAAGCAGAGATCTTTTTTTTGTGTAGTAACAGGAACCTCTGTGGGATAACAGTCCTCTTCTGCCCTGTTTTGGCACAAACCATTTGCATCCTTCACTGGCAATTAATTTGCATCTTAAAAGAGGGTGGCTGACCCCGGCTATTGTGGGGCACAAGTTTTGAGTCCCTGTGCTTCTTGCCAGCACAGAAGGAATATGTTTATGGCTTGTCCGGCTTTCTGGCAGGTATTGTTATCCCTTTGGGTGGGAAGGCAGAGTGGAGGTGCCTAGCAGGGCTGGTAATATTGACAAGGATCACTACGCCAAGGTCACTGACCCTGTAGAGCAATTCAGTTGAACTACTAACAAACTCTGAGCTTTGAACAAGGAGGGCAGCCCTTGAGTTTTGTTCTCAGGCTAATTATGCTGGCTGCTTCCTTTTAAGTGGTGTTCATACAGACAGATTTCCAGTCTTCTTCCTCTGTGTGTGCTCTGCATATTTAAATGAGCCTTGCTGGAGCCCTCTGCGAGACTGCTGACGAACGCTCTGCTCTCCCTCCCTTGCAAATTGGCACAGCAACTGACTTACTGTGATCTCTCTCTGCCTGTGATAAGCAGGCACTAGCCGTGGTGAGAACAAATAAGCTCTTGAACAGATGAGACCACAGGTTTCCAGGAAGATAAAACCAGCTGTGATTTTTTTCCCCATGGGGTTCCATTGCAACAGAGAACAGTGGAGGACTTGTGCTCTGTGGTATTTGTGCAAAAGTATTCTTTCCTCTTCGAGACCCAACTAGTAAAGCATCTCTGTGTGGGCTTTTGTCAGGTTAGTGATCTCTGTCCTTGGAGGTTTCCAAGGCAGACACAACTAACCTGACCTAGTGCTGGAGGTAGTCCTGCTCTGAGCAAGATATTGGACTGAAGACCAGTAGAGACCCCTTCCCAGCATGAGCTTATTGCTGATGAAATTAAATGGAAGGATGAGTACAGACTAGTTGGATTGGAGAATGCAGAAAGCTGGTTGAGGAAGCTGGCGTGACTAAAGGGGCCCAGGACACAAATGCAGATACAGTTTTGGGATCTCCTGTTGTTTGAGATGAGAACCAGCCTTGAATGGGAGTCCCAAGCAAGAGGAATTCTTATAGGGAAAGATTAGGTGAAAATCCTCATGGAAAGAATGCCAAGGAATAACCAAAGAGGAAATAAATACAGTTATCTCTCTGGGCTCATAAAATACAGGGAGGAGGTGAGTGGTGCCAAAAGGCCTTTTAAACTGAACAGGACCTAAAATTTCCACTAACTGCTACTAAATTCAATACATCCTGTGTTTTGGGTAGTCTTCCATACCTATCCACAAAATATGAAGCTCATGACATTTCCTGTTTTCTCTGCTGATTCAATGAAGATGCAGCAGAATGTTTATTAATTACTTCTCTATGCTTCCAGTCTTTGGTTCATTGCTGTCAGCACTGGTCCACTACTCACAGGAGGGATTAAGAGTCTCCAGGGGGCTTCTCTGGAAGGAAGTGGTTGAATTGCACCAATACAGATTATGGGTTGACTTGCCGGAAAGCAGCTCCATGCAGAAGGACCTAGGAGTCCTGGTGGTCAGCAGGTTAACCATGAGCCAGCCAGCAATGTGCCCTTGTGGCCGAGAGGGCCAATGGTATCCTGGGGTGCACTAAGAGTGTGACCAGCCGATCTCTGCTCTGCCTCAGTGAGGCCACATCTGGAGTAGGGTGTTCAGTTCTGGGCTCCCCAGTTCAAGAGAGATGGAGAACTACTGGACAAAGTACAGCAGAGGGCTGTGAGCGTGCCGAAGGGACTGGAGCATCCCCTTTATGCAGAAAGGCTGAGAGACCTGGGTTTGTTTAACCTGGAGAAGACGGAGGTGTGATCTTATCAATGCTTATAAATATCTAAAGGGCAGGGATCAAGAGGGTGAGGCCAGTCTCTTTTCAGTGGTGCACAGGGACAGGACAAGGAGCAACTGGCACAACCTGGATCATGGGAAGTTCCACCTAAACCTAAGGAAAAACTTCTTTACTATGAGAGTGATGGAGCCCTGGAACAGGCTGACAGGTTGTGGAGTCTCCTTCTCTGGAGACTTTCAGAACCTGCCTGGACATGTTGCTGTGCAGCCTGCTCAGGGTGAACCTGCTCTGGCAGGGAGTTGGACTCTGTGATCTCTAGAGGTCCCTTCCAATCCCTACCATTCTGTGGATTGATGGCAGCCCGTTTCCCAAATTATGATCATTGTTGCTTTTTTTAAAATGGAGACGTTTCACTGAAAATGTGATAGTGTTCCATCTGTGTCTGTGACTGGTTGAAAGCCAGATACGGACTTTATATCTGAGAAATAAAGTTCCCAGAATTTTAGATATATATTGTACAGGGAAAAAAAAAAAGAAATCCAGAAATGTGAGAAGCTCTTTCTGCCAGAGCTGGGTCAGGTCCCACCTTTCCTCTACCAGCTTAGAGACTGTCCCAGTGCTGTGATCAAGGTGGAGCTCGCAGACACAAGCTTTGCTCCATCATTGTGTGCTTTGTAAAGTCCTGCATGTTCTCCAGAGCAGGTTGATTGACCTGCTTCCCACCACAGGATGGGTGTTCTTAAATGATGCACAAAATGTGAGGTATAGCCGACTTACCTCCTGGTTTTGTGTGTTTACAGATATGATTTAGTTATAAGACTCTGTGTATGTATCTTTTTAAACTAATACCAGGTCTTTGAACACAGTGACAGGCTTAGTTAATTATAAATTATTACTGATTCTTAAATATGTCCTCCCTTTTGTATCATCTTGCCAATTCCCAGCTGTATTCAGAAATATTGCTTGTGTTACAGCTGACAAAGGCTGGCTGCTTGGAACCTCTTGAAATGAAATGCATTAAAAAAGAAAAATGTAGAAGCATTTCAGCAGCAGAGGTTCATTTTCAGCTTAGCAGTTCAAAACATAGGTGCTCAGGGCTTCCAGTGAGCTCTGTCTTACCACCACCACTGCTTTCCCTCTGACCATAAGCAGTGCAGCTTATTGAAGTGTGGAGTTTAAGTCAGCAAAAAGAGAAAACCTATCAAAAGAAAATGCAAAGTGTCTTAATGGTCCCTACAGTTATCTGAAATGAGAAAGAAAAATTATCTGTAACTCCCCCACGGATGGATGTGTTTTATAACTGATGCTAATCTTCAACTCAAACCAATCTGTATTCTTCTCCAGAGAAGGGATGAAAGTTGGGGTTTTTTCCAACAAAGTTACATGTTGCCCCAGCCTGGTGTATTATAGTAACAGTGGCACAGGCAGGATGGTCTTTCTGTTGACGAAGAGCTGTGACTCCTCGTGGCAAGCTGGTATTTCCCTTCCCAATAACTGTCCTAGCAGCAGAAAAAGAGAAGCAAGTCCTGAGTGCTGGTTGAAATAAGGTAAAACTTGCTGGAGCAACCATGGAAGGAAAAAAAAAGAAGTTGGGGTTTTTTTTCCCATTCAAGTAAATGCTCAATAAATTTCAACATATCTCGTGCAAGTGAATCTAAAATTCAGGGTTGGGGTGGGAGGGGGAAAAGTGCTTACGTTTGGCCCCTCTTTGGTATTTTTATAGATGTAAAATGTGAGCATTTCCTAGGGGAAGGGATTTTTGGGTTTGGCCAAACTCTTTGTTTCTTGCTTTGTTCCTTTTTTGCCTTCAGGGACTAAAAGATAGTGAAATAAAATATACTTGTCTCTTGTTCTCCTGCTAGAGTTTTCTGGCTCAGCTCTCCTGGCAGTGACTGTTGCTGTGCTCCCTAGATGCCTAGAGTCTGGGCGTTTGCTCAGCTGTGTGCAGCTTTACTGGGGAGAAGGTTTATATGTACTGGGGAGGAGTAGGGTTATGTGCACCCACTCTGTGCCCGCATCCATGTGGTGGGATGCAGAGAGGAACAGCGCCCTGCCCTCCCCTTCTGGAGCACTGTGCTTGAATCTGCATCATCTCCACTGCTCTCTCTCCAGCATAGGACTGCCTGAGCAAGAAGGAGAAATACATGGCCACTGTTGCGATTCAGTGTAAAAGTCTCTAATTAGGTACTTAGCATTTCTGGAGGCTGACACATACCTTATAAGAGCTGATTTTTAAATAGCTTACCAAGAAGATTATGTGTCCAACAAGAAGATTTCAAAGGGATTTTTACCCTCTTGCATAATATCTTCTTCCACCACTTTTTTTTTTTTCTAATGTGCTGCTATAAAATGTGAGGGCTTGTTGTTTTTGTTGAGTTATTCATCATTGTGGAAATCTTGGCTGAAATGGCATTTTTCTAGCTAATAAGATGGAAATCCTGCCTGCCTAAGAGAACTAGCAAAGCTCTCAGAGAATGCCTCTTCTGAAAACAGAAGAACGGTGAACAACGAAATCTTTCTGATTAGTATTTTTCCAATAAGCCGCTCCATTTTGCGTAAGCTTTTCAGAGAGCTGATGGGTATTTCAGCTGGGGACTCAGGAAATGCAGAGGTGAAGGAAGGAAGACAGAAAGTCAGCCTCAAAGGAAAAGGAGAAAAGGCTCTCACAGATGGAGTGGGATGAACTCCTCCACCTCATGTGGTGCAGAATGCCATGACAAAGGCCTGTGCACACATGAGGTGTGCATGTCTGGAAAAGACTACACTGGAAAGGAGGCTCCCAAGAGAAATTCTGCCTCATGTTTGTAATGATAACCAAGGCAGTTGTCATGTGCTCTCAGGTGGCATATATCTCAGGGCACAGATGAACTGTTTTGTCTGCTTGTGGTTGGAACTTAGTACCTGTCCAGGCCTTTGGAAGCCCTGTGCAATCATGACTGGCTGCTCTGAGGAACCAGTCCAGGCTTGGGAAGAAATGCAGTGAAAAAGAGGGATAAACCTTCCCTTCAAAGCTTATACCCACAAGATGGTTCAGATCCCAGGGGTGTTGCTGGTCTTGATGATGTGGTGGTGATGTTGTTGTGGTGAGGCTTTTGACCTCTCCCAGCATTAGTATTCTGAAAAGTGAGGTTATAAATGTGTCACATGCAGAAAAAGTTCTTTTAAGACAGAACAGTGCTGCCATATAAATTCAGAGTAGTTATTTGGAGTAAATACTATATCCCTTGCTAACGTAACAGGGAGCTGGTAGTGATCTCTGCCTTCTCCGGTGCATGTATGTGGTGGAGCAATCTCAGTGAGCATGAAGCAGTGACATAATCTGACTTGATCAAATTTATCAACATGCCCAAGTTGTGTTGAATTCAGCACCTCGGGAACAGTGCACCAGGTACAATCCAGTGTGGTTCTTTCATGGACACATAGCCACGTCGTCTGTTTTCAGGGGAGAACAGTGCAGCTCCTGAACACGGTGAGGGAGGCTGCTTGTGCCTCAAACGGGAGATGTGACTGGCAGGCCAGGAAATCATCTAATTTTCCACTCAGATGTGGATTCGAGTGGATGGTGAGGGCTCCAACATACATATGGAGTAAATTAAATTGAGATGGAAATAAAGAAAACTGTTTCTAAATGGAGGAGTACGTGAAGACCATACTTTTCTCCATATTTCCTTTGCAGTGGTACTCAAGCTAGACGAATACTGCTTCACGTTTCTTGGTGCAAGCAGTGCTGGGGAGGGAGGTACCATCTTCTTCATAATTCTGTTAATGTTTTATGCATTTTTGGTTGTTTTGTTGTTGTGTGGTGGTGGTGTTGTTTTTAACATGTCATAACTTAAGTTCTTTAAAAAACACAGTAGTATTTCTAATAGTTACCCCCGTAGAGCAAATTGTGTAGCAAGCAGGTTCTCTTACGAATCCTGGTCCAGAACTACTAAAGTAACCACCAGGAACCTTGGGCAAGTAGAAAGTTCTGAGTAGAGACCAGAAGTGGTGGAGGAGCAGCCAAAGGCTGGGGAGGAGTGGAAAGCAGCCAGCCAGGGAAATATTCATGTAGGGCCATTCCCACCTATTTTTTTCCAAGCAGGTATTTGCTGCTTCATTCCTTGAGCTAAGTACTATTCCACTAAAGGGCATCAAGCACAGCTTTCTGAAACTCGGGTGTAAAATGTTGCAATGGGCAAAGCTTTGCCCAGACTTGCAGG
>JAAGNO010029238.1:32679-43827 GCA_033439905.1 Ceryle rudis
AAAGGGCATCAAGCACAGCTTTCTGAAACTCGGGTGTAAAATGTTGCAATGGGCAAAGCTTTGCCCAGACTTGCAGGGGTGTTTATGGTACTGGTTTCTGTGAGGTGCTGTTGTAAATCCAGCATCAGGGCTGGTGACTGACATGCAGGCTAGCCTCTCCTGCTTGCTGGACTGGAACCTCTGGCAGTTCAGCACACACAGTGACTCACAGGAGATGCTCAGCTTCCTGCCAGGCAGTGATCCTCACCTTGCAGTCTGACTCCTGTCATTTATTCAGTTTCCACAGCAGCTTCTCTAAAGGCTCTATCAAGTACTTTAACTTCTTCTGCAAAGAAACATATACATGAGCAGTGTAACTAAATCAATCTGACATTCACAAGTGCTCAGTGAAGTGACATCTACCTGCAATCAAAGCAGTTCTGAATGGCTGATCGATAGTAAGTGAATCTGCATGAAAATGGGTGAGACCACTGTGCTGCTGTGCTCCAGTTTCAACAAATTTAAGATTTCCTGCAGTGAGAGAGAGACTCTGCAGCAGTCAGAAGACAGAGGCAGCATTTCCTCCCTGGATAACTCCAGACTGTCAGAACAGAGACCTGGCCCCATCTTTCACTCTCCTGACTTATCCCTTTCTAGCCAAATGTCACTTGGCAAGCTTTCCTCTGATTGCAAGGTAGAAGAACACCTATCGTCCACACCAGTATCTGTAACCTGTATCCATGAATCACTTACTGCCTCTGCATTTCAATCCAAAAAGGATGCTCATGAAATCCCTTGGCCTTGGAGCAGTAGAGTTAGGATGAAATTCCACAACTGGAAAATTCCATCACATCCCACCTGTCTCAAAAGTCCCCATTTGGCACCCTAATGCAGGGACCTTGTGTGAAGGGTGTAACAGGCACTTGTTATCTGCTTTCCCTCTAATTCCTGTGGGTGTCATTCCCTGGAGTGGGTGGCTGGCTACCAGCTCTCTGCTGCCTTGCTGGCAGCTGGGACCCCCATGCCTGTAGGGTTTACTCTGGGCCCAGCTATTACAGGTTCCCAGATGGATGTTACTCTCGGACCAGGTTACTTTGCTCTTTGCAGAAGTCTTTTTCACCTTCAGCTCAAGACTTGTCTCAATGTTCTTTGGCAGGACACTAGAGTAAAGCCAGAGTTGTATAAATCAGTTATGGTGGTAAAGACAAAGGAGACAGACACATGTCTTTCCAGCTCTGATGGCAAGCTGGTCATGCAGAAAGACAGCAGGGCTCAGTTCACATCTTAAAAGAAAAAAAAAAAAAAAAACAAACATACCTATGCTGACGGTTCAGACACTTCATCCTCTTCCTATAAGAGGCTACTGTGCCACCATCCTTGACTGAAGGGTAGATGAGCATGTCTGTGTCCTAAATTCACTGGAGTGTGACATGTATGAAAAGAAATCAAGGACATGACAACAGTAGGACAGATTCAGCTGGCTCTTCCTTCTTGAGCCTCATAAGGAACCTGTCTTTCCTTGCATATAACAAGTGAAGGCTCCGCTGGCCATCTTCCCTTCTCTCTATCTCCTTTCTCCTGCTCTTCCTCTTCTCTGCAAGTGGAGGAGGCTGGGCACAGGATAGTGTGAAGGGGAAGACTGCCCCTGAGGCTTGCTTCTCCTCTGAACCGTAAGGAAAGAGAAGTTGCAATTTCCATGCAATTTATGTTTCGTCAAATCCTTGTACTGTGATGAGAGCTGAGGTCCCAGATATCTTACGTGCCCTGAAAAATTCAATCCTCTGTTTAACACTGTCCAGATATGCGCATCTGCTGAAGCAGTAGAGAACCAACTGACGCACCACTCTCTTCCTCAGCTTGTAGACATATCACTGCAGAATTCAAGCTGACTGCATTTCGTCTCAGCCCACAAGGGATCATGTGAGTCACTCTGTGAAGTACAGGGAGGGGGGTAAGACCCCCTCCAGAGATGTTTTGGGAAGCTTTATGACAACCAGAAATCTCCAACAGTTTCTCAGATAAATTCTTCCAGCAACCTTTGAAGACCCTCACATTTACGTGCTTTAACCTTGTTGATTCAGAGAGCCAAGGTCATGCAGGGGAAAGCTCGCACAGAACAACAGCCCACAAAAAAAACCAAGGCAGAAAACCCTACCAGAATGACTCTATCTTGAGCTTTTATTAACATTTCCAGTGATAGACCTGCAAGTGTTCTCTATATATCAATTATTTAAAGTTTATAGTTAACTGACATGACTCCAAACTGCATCAGACAATCAAGCCTTCAGGTAAGAGTGTGGCAGCTACAAGCATGACATGGATGCTTTTGGACAGAAATACTCATCTCTTTCTGTAAATTATTGCCCCATTTTCTCACCAGCCTCCCAGCTGACTGAGAGGGTTGCTGCTGCAGTGATATTAGCTAAGCCTCTACACACTTATTTCACAATGCTGCATAGCCAGCGGCAGAACAGGTACAGCTCTCCCATGACATCACGAGTGCATTTTGACTCAGTGGCAGGGCTAGAGTTATTTGAGGCCTTCCACGGATATTTGCTGTTATGCAAGCAAAATAAATGAAATCATTCTGTTTATTTTCCTTGCTATTTTCTGTCAGTTAGAGATTAATAAATAATTGACATCTTTAAAGAGATGGTGACTACGGTGGTGAGTTTTCCACGGCAGACTGTGAAAGGAAGACTATTACAAGTCCTGCTACCACAAATCCAAGAAATTAAGAGACCTGTAGGTTTGTAATTCATAGACTCTGAAGAGGTGGGTCTGAGAAGCACTTTAGCAGATCCTGCTCCATGTGGTCATCACTACACCATGTAGCTGAGTCTAACCAGCGACCCTCAGTACCAGCAGTGATGGGTTCTATTTTCTTCTCTCCAGTAGTGCTGCAGGTACAGCTTTCTGGTTTGAAGGGAGAAGTAGCTGCACAGAAGATTACTTCAGTGGCAGAAACACTTCTGTAGCTTCCACTGAAGGACTTGTGCTTAAAGAAGCAGACTGTTTAAACTGCACTTTTGGGCATCTGAACACAATTAAGGGTCATTAGTTGTGCCTCCAGAGGGACAGCTGATTGCATGCAGCTATTCAGGGCAAAGAGGATTAGATCTTAATGGTCTTTTCCAACCAAAATGATTCTGTGTTCTGTAGGGCCTAACCCATGGCTAATACAGTGCCTCAGCAGGGCAGGGAATCACCCTGAATTATTCATCAGTCTGCTCAAGCTGGCCAGATAAAATGGATTTTTTTTTTTTTTTTAATAGATGATTCTGAATCCCTTCAACTGAGCTTGTTGTAAGTGAATGCTACCAATTCTGGTGAGATAAAACAATGATGCTGGGGAGGGAAAGGGTTTGGGGAAGAAGAAGAGATTGTGGCTTGAGCAAGGTAACTTAAATATTCTTCAGTTCTACTTGCAATACAGAGAAGTTTTGAAGGAAAGGCCCTACACTATTGAAAATCTAGTGTTGAGAACAGAAACACTTTTACTCTAGGGTTTAGGCAGAATGGAGTCTGGAGGGAGGTCAATCCTCTAGTCCAACCTCTCACTCAAAGCAAAGTCAACTTCCAGAGTAGCTCAGGAAAGAAAGGCATCTTGAGCCCCACCACAATCAGATCAGCAGTATGCTGCTTTGAGTGGAAAGGAGCCTTTTACATGAGAGCAGTATGACTGTATGTTCCCATGAAGCATGTTCTCATTTAACACATGCAACTACTCCCACTAACTTAAGCAGGCAGTTGGCTAGCTGAGAGATAGCTCTGGATGGAGCTGCCTAGCTGCAATTTTGCTCTTTGCAGAGTAAATGTCAGGGAACAGGTTATGCATGGGATACAAGTGCATTCTCACCTTAGAAGAGGGAAAACTGATACTCCCCCTTCTCTCTCTTCTTCTCCCCATCTGCTGAGCAGTTCTTGGTCTAGAATTGAACATATTTTAGAAGCTGAGAGTCTTAATACGTTTCACATGTGGTAGGGGAGGCAGGTTCTTGGCTGGAAGTGTCAGATGAAAGAAATCTATAGGTGTCCCTTTTCAGTAAGCTAATATAATATCTTTGTAAATAGGCTATTTGAACACTACTTGTCATTGGTTTCATCTGCAGTTGATTTTTGTCTAAGTTATCAGCAGTGATGTAATATGCACAGACCCTGTTTGGTGGTCAGAAGAGCTGAGGACAGACCTAAATTTAACACAGCTGTTTGGCTTCCTCCTTTGGGAGAAGAGTGTTCCTGATACCCAGGCCAGAGTTTTAACCAAGGCTATGATGAGAAAAGCAAAAATAAAGAAAAAAAAAAAAAAAAAAGAAGCTTAAGGCAGAGCTGTCACACTTGTGGAAAGGATGACAGACTATATGCTGTATGCACGGGATGATGTGTCCCAACCTTATGCTTAAGAGAGAGCTTGGTGAGCTTGAGTTCCAGGTCTCATTATTACTAGTTTTTATTTTTTACAGAAGGGAGAAGAAAACATTTCCCATGCTGGCTTCCTACCATCATGAAGCTCTGACCTATCATGCTCTGCAGCAAGCATGCCAGGATTGGAGGAGTCCTGTTTGCTTCCTCTCCCCTCTGCCTGTGGGTGGGCTCCCAAGAGCAGTGGGGATGCAGCAGCTGCTCAGCTACACCAATGCTGTGCTGACAAACTCAGCATTGCAGCTGGGAATCAGAGGTTGCTCTGGAGGATGTACTTGTAGCATCTGGGTTTAATCCCATATTGTTTGAAACAGGTTTTTCTAGCCTGGTTTGATTTGTTTGGCCCAAAGAGCTGAGACACAGGCACCTTTGACCAAGGGGTGTTCTTGGTGGTCAGGTGGCTCCTGCCTACTGTTAGAGGTAGCCTAGGAGACATTCAGATCTTTCAGTCTGAAAACAGCTTGCAGGTTAGAGCAGCCTCCCTTGCCATCTTGTTTTCACACCGTAATAACCTGACACCAATGTGGTTACAAACCAAGGTGTCACTGTTTGCTTAGTTTAAAAGTTGGGGAATGGGCAAATGGAAGCCTCTTGGGCTGGTGTGGACAACTGAATTAGGTGCAGACACAGGCTTCCCGGAACCTGGATAGTGCCCACTGCTCTGAACCAGGCTGCCTCTTCTCCCTGAGATGTCACAAGGACAGCTGAGACACTCCTGCCTCATGGGTGCTGGGTAAACATGCTGCAGACAAGAGTTATAAACGTGTTTACTTCTCTGTATGTCCACACTGAATTTCAGTACGTTCCTTAGATTCCCTCTCACGCCTGCCCTAGCAGGACGGTGCTGACCACTTGTAACCAGGCAACACAGCTGAAGTGTGGAACAGGTAACACTGCTCCACGGGCCCCAAAATCTGCGCCTGAATAAGTTGCATGAATATGGCTGTTAGACACCACAAAGTGTTCAGATGTTGGGCAGAGAGGTAAATTCATCAAGCTAGTTGCTAAAAAATAAGATAAACTTATTCAGCTCTAAGAAGACTCTTAAACCATCATTATTTCTACTGCCTTCCAAAGAGTTCATATCCTCTGGTTTTGCACACAAGAAATCTTTTGCAAGTGATTTCTGCCACAGGCTACAACCAGCTGTAGCCTAGCCTCATTTTCTTTTCAAGCTTTATTCAGCAAAGAGCGGAACCAATCCATTTGGTGCAGACTTATGGTAACATAATTAGTTAACTGAGGTCCTTTGTCTCCTTAAATTAAAAAATGTTGTACTTCCCTTCTCAAGCCCTTAAATGGGTACAAAATTAAGTTATCTTTAGGGGTTGTTCTGGTGTTGACATGCTGGATTTTTCAGAAAGTTTATCTGCTGCACCAGGGCAATCTGCCATTTAAAATGCAACAGCAGGGATATTTTATGTTCTCATGCTTAATCTGAAATCAGAGGTGTTCTTAATTAATTTCTAAAATGCTCTTTTAAAGGGCTTGAAAGTAATTAAAAGAATGACAGGAGAGGTGGTGTATTACCAGTGCCAAATATGATTCAGACAAACTGTCACTAGAAAATGTCTCTGACAATACAAAGTCCTCTAAAATCTATTATTAAAGCTGTTTCGGCCGTTTCTTTTTTAGTCTCCTGTCAGCCACAGTGCTAAACATAATCTCAGATCTAGCAAAATGCAAATTGCTATGGAGGGATCTATTGTGTTTTATTCTCTGGCACTGGAAACTTCTGGGATATATGGGTTGTCAGCAGTCACAAAGCAGCATGATCGCTGGGCAGTCCATTTTCCCTAGCATGGCTGGTCTAAAGGAGCGTATGAATCTTCCCCCTTGTCTCTATTTCTGTTTCCGCTGTGCAGAGTGATGTAATAACGAAGGGTTTCCCAACCAGTCCAACATCTCATTGCTCTCAGCTCTGGCATCGGCCTCATCATCCTGGGGCCTCATCAAGGTGAATCTGGAAAACTGCTGAAAGTCTTCTGATGCTTTCAGAAGTGTGGTTTCCAATGGGTATTTTGGCTGTTGCAGAAAAAAATCTCCATAACCCAACCCCCAGAAATGGAGAAGCAAAAATGTTTCAGTGTAACACAAAGTAAATGTACATTATTCTTTCAGGTTTTTCTTCATTTAGGGGCGTGTCCTTGTTTCAAACCTGTCCATTCACAACTAAATATGTTACTCCAGTCTGCAGTCCCGTCTCATAACCTTGAGCCTTGGGACTATGTTCAGACTGTGCCTGGAACAAACAAGTCCATTTCCATCCTTCAAACCCCTCCTACAACTTTTCTTCTTTTTTGGCTGGCATTCTACAAATAACCTCCTACTGCTGCTCTTCCATCATCTCCCAGCATTCCCTTCATCCTAATGAACTGAAAAACAAGGAGGAATTGACAGGTTGTGATCCCTGTTCAGCTGTTCTGCAGTGCCTGGGTTTTAAATGTTTTGGGTCACCTTTTGCTTTCTCTCCCCAGGCCAGGAGTCACAGCAGCTTTAGCATAAGGGTGCTCTTCATCTAACAGGCTGAATATTTTCCATCCATCCATGTCCTTTTCTCTTCACTAATTCTGACACCAGTTGAGATTTCCAGACATCCCCAAATCCCCATCAGAGAGGATGCAATTGCTAGCACACCTCCCCAGTAAACCTTGCATGGGGGCAGTGAGGGAACATGTTCCTGGCCTGGCCCAAGCTATAGCCAGTTGTCGTGGTTTAGACCCAGCTGAGAGCTGAGCACCACACAACCACTCTCACACACATGTACCTAGCCCACCGTAGGATGGATGGGAAGGAGAATAGGGAGAAAAAGGCAAAACCCCATGGTTTGAGATAAGAAGAATTTAATAGAACAATGCAAGAGGAGAGGAAACAGCAGTAATAACAATAATAGTAATGAAAAAATACATAAACCAAGTGATATAAACCCCACCGAACCACCTAGGCCCACATCAGCTGCACCGCATCAGAGATCCTGGAGCCCTGTCGGGCCTGTTCTCCTCCCTTCTATAGCAGGCATGATGTCAGTATGATATTGACTATCCCACTGGCTGGTTTTGCTATCTATCCTGGCTGTGGCCCCTCTCCCAGCTTTTGGTGAAAATTAACCCTTTCCTAGCCAAATCCAGGACACCAGCCTATTCTAGAGTCTTCCAGGCAAGCTGGAGGTCTGCTGTGATCTAGCACCCAGGTGCACTGGAGCATAGCTTTGTACAGAAGCCTCCTGCCTTGGTTTGGTTAGGTGTTGCCAGGGATGGAGCCAGGGTCTTGGTACTGCTGGTTTTATTAAAAAATACAATGCAAAAATATCACCTTTCCTGTAAATACTGCATTCTCCTGGGTTTTGGGAGGCCAAACCCTGCGGTAATTTGATGACCTTCTGGCAGCAGGGGCTTTATGACTTTGACAGCATCTCCAGGAGTCAATGCCACTTTTATCACCAGCTTGCTGAGCACATGGGGCCCAGCCAGAGCAGGGAGGGGCTATACTGATGTGATTTGTGTCTCACACTTTGGTCTCTCTCAGGGAGCTTATTCTCCACCTTTCATCACCTCAGTGTCATATCGATGTGTCATATAGATGCCTTCTGTCCAGGGAAAGCAGATGTCTTCTTGGAGCACTGGAAATTGTTGCTGCTCACTATCTGCACATGTGGATAGTCTCATGAGGCTGTCCCATGGAGAAGGGTATGGAATAAGCTTATGAGTGAGTTAGAGAGAGGTTTGCCCTAAAAATTGATAAAGCATAGAAAGGGGAAACACAGAGGTGGAGGAGTTGAGAGAACTGGAGGACAGTTGGATGCAGCAGTCCAGGTGGCTGCAGGATGTGAAAATCCTCCCACTGCTCAGATGTGCCTAGCAACTCTTGGCTGCTGGCACTGCTGGTGTTTTGCCATGCAGATGCAGTCTCCATCTGATGGGGAGCAGAGGAGAAGGGGGTTGTAGGAATGCATCTCCGCTCTTGGGAGGCCTGTGCCTGGTGCCTTGCAAAGAGGCTGCAGTGAAGGTGTTGACTCAGTGGTTGTCCCAGCTGCTCATGGCCCTGATATGGTGTCTGCCACCTTGTAATAGCTCTTTCTTTTACAATCCTGCAATGCTCAGAAGCAAGTGTTAATTAGGAGCCCAGCTTCATGTACTAACAGTGTCCTTCACTATTGTGAACACAGGGATATGGCAGAGTGTCATGTGCATAGTTCTGTAATTATAAATGCAAACAATAAAAACGACTAGCCCTAGAAAAATGCTGGTGGAAATAAACATTTTTGGCCTTGTTTTATCTCTGGTCACAGCAGAGTTAAAATCTACTTTTCACCTGCTTGCAAATCTTCATCTCTTCTGAGAGTTAAATATATGATCCTCTCTGAGACAGGGTCTTATATTCCAACCTTATATTCCACAAGCCCCCCAAGTTTTGTAGCTCATGAGTAACAGGTTGTGTAATTAAGTAGTACAGGGTCCTCTCAGAGGTTGAACTCTCCTCATGAAAGATGATAAAAAGTCCTGAATCAGAGGCAGAGGCAAATGTCTGGCAGCAATGGTGACAGAAAAGGGTGCTGACACCAGACTTCAAGGTTGAAATTCAAAGACTGCTGTGGCGTAAGTCTAAGAAAAAGAAAAAAGAAAGGCAGCTGCTGGGAAGGAGAGGAGAAGGTCAGGGGATATATGGCAGGGCCTGTGGTGGAGTGATATCTGGCTCAAAGGGCTGAGGATGTGCAAAGTGGGAAGAGAAGAGGTTTGAAAGGGACCCCAGGCCAAGCAGTGCAGTTCATAACCAACAGAAGATCACAGAAAGGAGTGATGTAGGTGGATTTGTGTAGGATGAAAGTTTCCATGGGTTGTGTTGGAGGGGATTTGTACTCAGTCCCTGTTTGGTCCTCTCTTCCCTCTTCACTTGTGGTTCACTGGAGCTGAGAGTACTTCCACCACAGCCCCAGGCCCTTTCAGCATCTTATCTTTGCTCCTCTCCCTGGTCTACTTTGCTTGGAGAGCTTTTCCTTCATCTTGCAATATGTCAAATTGTGCTCCTTGCTCTGCAGTGAAGTCGCCCCAAGCCCTGGTGAAATCCGTTCAGGCATAGTGGGTATCTTTTCTGATTGTGCAGCATTTCCCAACAGATGCAGCAATTGCAAAAGGCAAGCTGAGGAGGCATTTCCAACCAACAGAGACACGAGGTCAATGTCAGGGCTTGGGCTGCTCAGCAGCTTCTGCACGGAGGAACATGCAGGGATCTCTCCATCCCACTCTATTCTGTGGCCCATTGTGATGGGACTCCCCAGTGCTCATGGAAAGGAACCTTCATTGGTCTCCAGTCCATCCTCTCTCTTGGAGCAGGACTATCACAAAGGTATAAACCTGCTGGTGATTTTACTCTCCCGTATCCATAATGCAATAAGCATTACGGCACAGCAACTTGTTGGAGCTCCACGCTAGATGGGCTTCAGTAGTTTCCCTGAGAGGAACATGTGTGAGAAGTAGCACAGACCAGTACTTGTGATTTCCCCTGGGAAGAGAGCAGGAGCAAGGGTGTTTGGAGCTGGACACTTTCGCTTCAACTTCCATGCCGCATTATGCACACACAGTATTGAAAGCAAAGCTGCTGAGTTTAAAGAGAGATTTCCAAAGTTCAAGTCTTTCATCCTTTCACAGGACCATGATTTCTTTGACATGTCTCACTAGGAGGCCGTAATTTTGCAAATATGTCAGACTTTCTGCAAGAAGCCTCCTCGCACACCCACTCTGTACTGAAGGACTTGACCCGTGTAATATTTTGGATCAAGGACAGAATTTGTGGCCTACAGACCACAACTATGTCAACGGGGGAAGCAAGGGGGACACATCTCAGTGAAGCCCATCAGAGTAGCCTGATCTACCCTCCAAAATAGTCTCCATGACTGAGAAGGGAAAGGAACATCAGACAGTGTGTTTCTCAACAGCTTACCAGCAGATAGGCTGAGACATGGAATGTCTTCAGACATAAAGTGTCCTTACAGTCATGTTTGAATTGTAACACCCCCTGCCCCAAGTTGCTGAAAACAGCCAAAAAGCAGGAAAAACCCATCCTTAGCTGTTATTCATCAAACTTAGCTGCAGCTCAGCAGAGTCCCTGTGCACCGGCTGAAAGCTCTCCTTCAACTACACCACTGATTGCACAACTGCTCTTGGCTGAATCTTTCTGTCATAAGGCAGACTAAAATTTAAATCTTGACATCTGCTTGGAGACAGTAATGCTCCCCCAGTGGCCAAACCAGAGATACAAGTAGAAGGATATGATTTTCTTGAAAAAGAAGGAAAAAAAAGCAACCTGGGAAGTTGAGAGAGTCAGCCAAGAATTGGAATAGCTGCTCTGGAGAGAGCCTGAGAAAATGTGACTTTAACCAAGGAAGGAGGTGAGGGGAGCAAAACATGACCTGTTCATGCAGAACCCCAAGAGCAGTGGGACTCACCTGTGGGCTGCAGCTGCAAGGCAGATGTTGGTGGTTCCCAAAAGGGAGTGAGTTTTATAAAGATATCAAGAGTTAGCATTCGGGTAACTGGAGCTTTCCAAGGGGTATCAGACTTAATTCCTTCAGAATATACTGCAAGATAGTCCAAACTCACTTCTTCTTCGTAGGAAAGTCATTTCAAGCTTTGTCCTGATTTATATTCCTGACTGGAACAGCATGCAAATGCAATTCCCAGACTATTCATTTAAAAGACAGTTTTGAAAAGACAATTTTGTAGTAAATTTGTTTTTTATTTTAGGATTTCC
>JAAGNO010029238.1:46899-58720 GCA_033439905.1 Ceryle rudis
ATCACTGCCAGCAGCAGACACTGTGAAAACAGGCTGCTAACTTCAGACAGTGCAGTTAGTGATTAACTGAGCTGAAATGTAAAATCACTGAACAGAATTAGTTCTCATTCAAACCAGGACACACAGCAAGGGCCTTCTCTGTACCACTTTAATGCAACAGCTCTTGAATGTTCTGTGTGATTGTAAGGCATTCAGTCCATTAGCTGTTATCAAAAAAAAAAGAAAAAAAAAAAAGCAGAGACTGCATTGCTGGTTTGTAATTG
The DNA here is from genome assembly GCA_033439905.1 of Ceryle rudis. NCBI lineage: Eukaryota > Metazoa > Chordata > Aves > Coraciiformes > Cerylidae > Ceryle > Ceryle rudis. Next base: position 47,163 of record JAAGNO010029238.1, read on the forward strand.
CTTAAACAGTTTTCCAGCAGTCAGATCTGGACTTGGCACAACTCTTGCTCTGCTTGTGTAAGACCTTCCCACTGTACAGTCATTTCTCACCTCAATTATTTAATGTACCCTTTTTGCTTGTAATAAATTACATTATCCCAATCACATCATAAGAGAAAAATGCTCTTCCTCGGAGTGCTAATTAGCAGGCATGGTTGGCTGTTCCCAGCAGAGTGGACCTTCCTTTATCTGCAGAAGTCTTAAAACACTAGAGAAAGTGAAATATTTTGTGTTAAAAAGCTTAAAATTGGCCACATTGGATTCCACTCTTCTTTGTGTCTGGCAAGAAGATCTTACCATGGATGTTTCTGACTGCAGCTGAAAAGGGATTTCTGGCAGCCACTCCTTGCTGTTCCTTTGTTCCATGGGTTTGTCATGGAGGGGTTGCTGGATGGCAACACATGTGGCAAACGCAAAAGGATTATCCATCTGTGGCCCCGGTGAGATGGAAACAGCAGTGAGGGGAGGGGGTGGCATCTCCCATCTGGGAAAGCTCTCCCATGCAGCTGATTGGCACTACTTCTGCCACCGTCTTTAATGCACCTTCAGAGAAGCAGTGCTTGTGGTAGTTTCTGCTCAAATGAACCAGGTGCTGTCCTACCAGAACAAGCCAGAAAGGAGATTAAATACAGTTTCCCATGGAAAATAAACTCACTGGGATGCTCAAAGCTGAGTCTTTATAAGGACATGATGGCTTTAGTGACAGCCATGGCTGTCAGTTCCCTTCATGGGCTGATACAGGCAGGCTTGTGTGTCACAACAGCAACTTGAACTGGGGTCAATATAATGAAGCAAATGTGTTTGTACCTTGTCTGTTATAACCCTCAGTCTCTAAAATGAAGCTTGATTGTTTGTTTTGGGTTTTGTTTCTTAACGTGCCGTTGACAAGGCAGCTAACACTATCCACCTCAGAGGGAGTACTTTAATATAGTAAGGCCATTCTGATTGCTGCCACTTCTCATTAATAACGGGCTGCCCTGCTATTGCGACTTCAATTTCACAGCTCCCATTTGCACTCTCTCTGGTTAATCACAGCCACTTTTAGCTTGCTGATATTAATTGGTAATTTATTATGGTTCTGTCTATTTGATGGACACTGATTTAATCTTACCACCAATGCTAATACCCCACTGCCTCTCTGTGATTGACTGGTAAAACTAAAATCAATGAGAATTAAGTTTGAAGCTGGTTTGAAATCAGAATCATTACTGTAATTGATTCCCTTTTGACACTGTGGTGTTTCAGTCTGCTGAAGTCAGTGCTTCCATTCACTGTTACACCTTGAAGGATTGAAAAGGGTGTCCTGCTCCAGCCCTATGGCAGCTACACCTGAGAGACCAAAGTAGCACAGAGCTGCAGTCCCTCAAGACATGAGGAACAGAAGACCAGTTGCCTTGCAGCACACCCACCTATGGTCTATCAATAGTGGAGGCTGTGAGAGGATGCCTAAAAAGAATAAAAGAGCTGGGAGCTGTGCTGCTCTCTCTGACCCTCCATAGGGAAACAACCTGCCCATACTAGAGTTCAGTGACTATATCAAATAGTCCCAGCATCTCGTCCCAGAAAACACATGTCCATGGCCAGTGTCCAAGGGGGTACTAGGCTCTATCACACCTGGAAGCACAGAGAAAAGTGTCATGGCTGTGTGGTTACTGCTGTGACAGCTTGACAGTGCAAGAAGAGCAAGGCTTTGGAGGGACAGCAAATCTATTAGCTTGAGTGGATAGGAGGTGGGCTGCACTGGCTACAGAAGGCTGTGATATGGTTCTTGCAAGTGTGGCATTGCTGTAAGCCCCAACAGCTGTTCTGAGTTAAAGAGGAGTGATGGCACCAAGCTGAACCTCAGGCATTTGGGGGCTGTAAATATCATACAGGGCAGTAGAAAATGAGGGGAACAAGGAGAAAGCAAGGAAAAGCACTGTTAAGTTTTGCTTTGCCTTCAATGCTGCAAAAGCCTCAACTAATAATTATGATCATAATTATATATATAAAACCAATACTAATAATGTCAAGATCTAGGTGATAACATTAACTTGTTACTGGCAGAATTCTCCCTAGGCCAAAAGGAAAGGAACTGGGACCAATCTACCATTGTAAGATCCAGGCTTAAGACGTAAAGGAGAATGTATGTAGCAATAAAGGCTGGCTGAGTTTCCAACTCAATTCAGTTAAATTACAGTTTCAGCCCCTTGCCCTTCTTGGAGAGAGTCCACTGGGAGAACTAAAAAGATCAGCATCTTCATCCCCATGCACAGAATAGCTCCAACAGATGATGAGCCTGCAGACAGAGAGTGAAAATGTTGGGGAGCTAGGGGAGGGAGGGGAGCAAACAAAACCCAAGATGTAGTCTCCTCAGTAGGAGCCTCATACAGGAGGTGGTCAGATCCTGCTGCAGGGATCTGCAGCAGTCTGGGCCCATTACATTATTTTCCACAGCAAAGAAAGGAGCAAATCCCCCATGGCTTTGTCTCAGCTGGTAATGTTTCTCTCTCAATAGCATTTCCAAGAGAGAGAGTTGAGCAAGGACCTCTGTCAGTGAATCAGAAAATTATCTTCCCTTCTATATCTTAAATTTTCATCTTAACATTTTGCTGTTAGCATTTTTCCATGTTGACAGCTATATTGCTGGAACATTTCTAGCAGATACCTGAGCACTTTGGAAAAACCCTTCTGGCCACGTAGCTCATAAAATATGTCCAAGTTTTTGAACTAGGGGAGTGGTTTGTTAAAGTGGAGGGAGAATTCCTTTAAAGAGCAGAGAAGGAAATAATAGGGGAAAAAGTCTTGGAATGTGCCAGTGTCAGGCCATAACAGCCTGATCAAATCTGACCCTGGATAAGACATGGAAATACCAGGTATTATAAAAATAATAGAGTCCAAATACCTGGGGCAAATCACTCTTGTCAAACCTTTCCTGTAGTTCCCCCCAAGAATGGAAAAAATGTGTGAACCTGAGTTACCTGACATTTAATTTCAAAGCATGCTGAAATCCAGGGGACTCTCTAGCTGCCTTCTTAAATGGTCTGACATACTACTCTTGGCAAAGGAGTAATTACAATGCACAGGTGGCTACTCATCCATGTGAAGGGTAGGCTATGCCCAGGGTTCAGAGGCTTTCAGAGCGGATATTATTCAAATGCTCCTGGAGCGACTGGGAATGCATACTCTATGGAAAATCAATTAAATTTGTTTCGGTTCCTCAGGGGCAGCCTTAAACTTTAGTAATGTGGAACTTCATAGTCTATGTCATAGCCTCTAGCAAGGTAGCTTCAGTCTATCAGCCTTGTGGTCCTTGCGCCTGCAGCACAAGGTGAGCTTATGTGTGCTCACCTGCCTCAAAGATGACTTGCTTCTATCAAATGCATAAATTTGCCAAGGTACAAAATGCACCTTGGCAGCAGAAAGGCTACTGACATAGATTTCAGGTGTGTAGCCCATGGAGCAAATACCTGCCCATCACTACAGCACAATGTCCCATGTGATATGTAGTGATCTAGATGTGGCTGTACATCAGGCCACCGCTAGCATCACTGAATGTATCTGTGGCTTTCCACAGCCTCACTAGACCTGAGAAGCTGAACTTCTTCCTTGGATTAGGAGAAGCAGTGCTGGACCCTCGGCAGCAGCCGGAGGAGCCAAATGACCTATGGTTGACTAGTAAACATTTCTACACATCACAGCCTATTTGCACACATTGGGCATGACTGTTTCCAATGAGATGCCATCTGGAATAAGAACAGGCAACTTCAAGCACAAAATTCAGCATTCAGACAAGTTTAGAAAGCAGACAGGAATATGGAAGTTAATATTCAAATATTTCCCAAGCTCATGCACCTGGAAGCCAAATGCTCCAGCTAAACAGATTGTGCCCTATTAAATCAAAACGGGGCATTAACAAAAGCTTAGCCCACAAGATGTCGTATGGATCGTTGTTACACAACAGTGTGTCCATTGGATATGGATATTCTCCCTGCCTTGTTAAGAAAAGTATTAATGCCTTGCTAACCTTCCTTGCCTACCCCAGCCACATTTCAAGGGAAGAGAGATTAGTTTCATAGGAGGACAGACAGTGCATTGAGAGCTGGGGTCTCCGTTCATTTGGAATGGCATTTTACCCTGAGGTCCTTCTGTGCTCACACAGCACCAGACACAATGGGATCCTCATCCACCTCTGGATAACCCAAATAAATTACTGTGATAATCTACCAGCTATTTGAAAACTGACATGTGAGCTAAAGTCAAAATCTATTAACCTGATTCTCAGGTAGACTAAAGCCATTTTAAGCTGCTATGGCAATAGATAGAGCTTCATAATTACAGCAAATTATATTTATAGTTGCTTCAGGGAAATGTTCCTTAACCTCTCTTCCTCTAGTTAATTGGTGGACATTCAATTTAAGATATCGAACACCACTGCAAAGACTACAGTAGATTCTCCTTCCTTGTATATTCATTGCTGCAAGCTATGCTGACATCTAATTTTCTCAATTTGTGAACCCTTATATGTTTTCCAGTGCAAGTACTTTTAAGCTTCCTGGGAATGGACTTCTCTTTTTTGTAGATATTTCAGAGTTGCCTTGTGCTTACAAGCAGCAAAACACTGGTAGGAGAAGGGGAAGAACTGGCAGTCCTGTTAAGAGAGAAAGGCTAAAGAACATAAGCTTTTCAAGGACACCTTGCATAGCAGAGGAACATGGTTTTGATGTATTTATCCAAATTTGTAATGGATTTGTCATCACGGTATCTACACGTTACATAATGGTTTAAAACAAGAGCAGGGGCCTGGGGCTGTCATTTAAACCTACTTAGGTTTTGAAGGCTGAGGTGAGATGGAGGAGATCAACAGTGCACAGAGATTCAGAAATTACATTAAAAAAATCAAAGAGTCACTCCTAAGTAGTTCACAGCCAGATGCTGCTCCTCTTTTGCTGAAGCCAGGTTTGTTTGCCATATGCAGTATCAAGCAGTTGCCCCTCAAACCTCTAAGTCAGTAGAGTAGGTCTGGCCCTGATCAATCCAGGAAGAGATAGACATTAACTGAGATGTATTCTTATGGGAACAAAGGTGGGAATTTCCTCATCCCGCATTCCAACTCCAAGTACCCTGTGGCAGTTCAGGATTTGTCAACACAAGCAAATCAATCTAGGTATATTTATACTAAGTTAAAAGAGTAGGCAAATAAAAATTAAAGCCTGATCATGGTGGTTTATGGTGGTGCTGTTCGAGGTGAAGAGATTACAGAATCACTGTGGTTGGAAAATACCTTTAAGATCATCAAGTTCAAACATTATCTGACTCTACCAGGGCCACAGAAGGAGATCAGGTTCATTGGGCAGGACCTGCCCTTCATGAACCCACTCTGATTGGGCCTGATTGCCTATTTGTCCTGTAAATGGTGTGTTGTGGAACTCAAAATGATTTGTTCCATGACCTTCCCTGGCACTGAGGTCAGCCTGACAAATCCGTAGTTCCCCAGAGACATCTTCTGGCCCTTTTTGTATGTACATGGGTGTCACATTTGCCAATCTCCAGTCCGTTGGGAGTTCCCTGCTTAGCCAGGACTGCTGATGATTCATGAAGAGTGGCTTGGTAAGCACATCTGCCAACTTCTTCAGCACTAATATGGTGAGGCACAGTGCTGTTAAGTCCTTTCACCTGTCTTCCTTCTTCCCCCAAGCTGTCTCCTTGCTGGGAGCCAGTTCCTAGCTCTTCAGTTCTGCTCTACCTCCACAGCTGAGGCAGGTGAAGGGCACAGGGCACCACGTGGTGGGACCTGCTTTCACCACAGTACTTGAGCAGCCAAATGCATCTGCATCGCTCATTTCCTTTGCGCTCGTCTCAGAAATCTGCTAGTGGGTGAAGCAAACCCCCCCAGCCCAACCCTCAGATGCTGCCAGGAACATTAGCCTTTTCTTCACCCATTCAGTTAAAAAAAACCCTTTCAACATTTGTATCCCCTGAAGGCTGCATGCACTGAATCCAATCACCTCACACTCCTCTTCTCAATAATTGGAGCAGAACAAGCTCTCTTTCCTTGTGAAGTATCATCTCCAGCTGCTGGCCAAGTTTTATTGTCCTTTTCTGGATTTTCTCCAGTTTTTCAACAGCCTTCAAAGAAGCACAGATCTCAGCCTGGCATACAGGCTGCTCAGTGAGGGCCAGGCTCCTCAGCACAGCTGGTGCTCTACTACTGCTCCCTGGCACAGCCAAAGGCGGCAAAGTCCCTCTTGACCACATCATCCCAGCAATGCCCACTCACCCTTCCCACTCCTGTGTCCTTCACTAGCAGAGGGACCTGGAAATTTGGCCAAACTTTTTTTTTTTCTCCTCTTCTGAAAATACTTGTGGATTAAAACCACACAGAATAAGACTGGAGTCAGAGAAAAGAAAACGTTTGTATGTGATGGACATTTTAAGTAAGAAGCAGCTCACCTTCCCCTCAGTTCCTTTGCCTTACTCCTTTCTGTAAATGAAATTGTATGTGATCTTTTGATTCTTCTGCGTTTGATATGACTACAGCAATGTATTCTATTCTCCACGGAGATTAATTATTGTGTAATCCAAACTCCACTACATTGTTTAGGCAGTAAAACCACAGCGTGACTTTTGCACATCCACACCTTCAAGGCAGTTGAAATTATTTAGGTGGGAGGGGGAATTAATCTTCCAGAAGCAATGTTGAAATGTTGCGTTTTCTTTCCACTTCATAATTAAATAAGTATTGAAGCATTAGCATTTCCTGCATGGTGGAAATTGTCTGTTCAGCCATAATTAAAATGCACTACTTTGAATGGGATATACTTGTAATGGAAATTAACTAAATGACCCATCATTTTTAATTTTTATTATGTACACTATTATACATTTATTATATATGCATATATATAATTATATGTAGTTCCTGGTAGTCCCTGTTCATCTGAAATCATTATCAGCATTGATAACACCACTAAATAGCAGTTAGTTATACTTATCATGTAGCCAGGTTGTAATCCTTTTGGCACAGTCTTTTGCTTTGTCCTAAACCCACTCCTGCACCAAAGCCTCAGGGGACACAGCATTGCCACAGCTCAGCTGGCAAGCATCCAGCCCTTTTGAATTTTGGGGTGCAGGTTATTTGTGTCTGCTGAGTGGTGGCTGGGGATAGCAGGGGCATTGTCACATCCCTTGCATGCTTAGCAGTGGCTAAGTGGCTTCCAGAAGCTTGAGGTGGAGATATTAAAGAGTTGAAAAACCTGCCTGAGTAACAACAAAAGTCATGTGCTTTGGCTCCTAAGTCTGGGTGCTTTTCCTGGCTGATGCAGCTGAGTGCAAAGCCTCCAAGTGCTGGCTGCAGCTTTTGCAATACTAATAAAATAATTCTGTGGTATTAATAAAAAATTTTGACCAGAGCAGAGGTTTCTCAATTGTTAATGAACTTTTCACATTAATGAAACTGCAACAATGAAATGTTGTGGGACTGCAGTGAAATGAGATGGCTCATTTGAACTAGTTTTTCTGCTTTGGTTGGAAACACTTCTTTTTAGTCGTCTAGACAGAGAGCAGATGGAGAGTCCAGCAGGGCAAACTTCCAGTTTTCTAATGCATTCTCATCTCGGCTGGAAGGAATGTCCATGAGGAGCATCTAAGGACCCTGGGTCTGTCTAGTTTGGAGAAAAGGAGGCTCTAGGCTGACCTCATTGCTCTCTATGGCTTCCTGAAGAGGGGACATGAAGAGAGCGGTGCTGAGTTCTTCTCCCTGGGATCCAGTGATAGGACACATGGGAATGGTTCAAAAGCATCGGGGGGGATTCAGACTGAACATTAGGAAGCATTTCTTTATCAAGAACAGGCTTCCTAGACAGGCAACTGATGCCCGGTGACTCTCAGTATTTTAAGAGGTGTTTGGACAATGCCCTTAGTAACATGCTTTAACTTTTGGTCAGCCCTGAAGTAGTCGGGCAGTTGACTAGATGATAGTTGTAGGTCCCTTCCAGCTGAAATGTCTATTCTTCTATTCTATTCTATTCTATTCTATTCTATTCTATTCTATTCTATTCTATTTCTCTCTACAGTGATAAGGCTTTGTAGACAGGAGGAGCATGTCTGCTGCAAACACCCAGCCATAGCTGCTAATTATCAAGGAAGATAATTTCTCTTTTGTGAAGAAACTGGGTTAATATGTTCTTTTATGAGGAAAAATGAAGTGTTAAATAATTGAGATGAGAAACAGCTGCAGTGTGGTCAGGTCTGAAGTGAACAGAGCAGTGCAGGAGCTATGTGGAGGGAATTTCTTCATGCAGTTTGAAACACAGAAGAGAAGGAAGAGAATATAGGCAGCCCTAGTTTCTCTCTGAGCTAAAGAAGTTACTGGTTCAGGTAGTACCATGGCCTAAATTGAAGAGATGACTGATCCCTCTTAGTAGTTTTAAAGTATTGTTCAGGAATTTTATTTTTTTTTACTCAGATTATCAGCTGTGCGTATTAGGGAGTTGGGTGAGCTGTAAAACAAATGTTGCTAAGGAATTCATGCGCTAGGTGGAATTAACTCACTGCATAGAGAATAAATAAAATAGTCGTCCACGAATACTGCACAGCAAAGAGCATCGCAAGCTTTCAGGTATTCACACCTTCAGTAGGCACATTTTGTAAAGCTCAGTCAGATGGAAAGACTTTCTGGGGTTTGGTTTTTTGTTCTCCTCCCCAGGTCACAGTAACAAGCTGAATTATCACTTCTGGGGGCAGCAGATGAAAAATCGTCTTGATTATTTTTCTATCTTTGATTTTGAAACCACCTGAGGTAGGTGGAAATTTCATTTTCCACTGGCCTATGAGGAACTTTAATGCACCATTTGCCCTGAAAGAATGTGGCCTCTCTTCCTGTCAGAATTAGCTGAGTGTAATTTCCTAACCCTCACTCTTAACCACATGGCCATGGGGTAAGACAGAAATAGGAAGCCTCTCAAAAAAAGGAAAAGAAAAAAAGACTGCTGTTTGGATAATGATTGATCACTAAGGTTAATTATTACGTCTCTGTGCAATGGTTTGGAAGGTATTAGAACATGACAGGCTATGGTAGCGAGCTGGTTAGACAGTGGTACTTGCTTAATACAACACCATGTAGTTGTTCAGACAAGACACAGTGCTGCTGTTCTACAAGAAGCTACATTTATTAAAAAATTGCTTTCATTAGCAGAATTTTCCCTACCACCAAGATCAACTCTAATAAACAGCTAATTTCTCCTGGCCCTCTTTGTCAGGTTTGATGTGGATCAGAAAATATTTCTGTTGATCTTCTGTCACTAAATGTTTCACAAAGTCACGTGTCCTCCAGTGTTTTTTTATTTGGAGGGTGATTAGTTAAACAAAAACAAAAGCTTCTAAAATTTTGATCAAAAATCATGCAAGGGAACGCTGGTTTTAAATTGTTTTGGGTTTTTTTAAATAAATTATTTATTACTGCAGCAAGTAAAACTACATAAGCAGATGAAAGCGGATACGGAGTGATACAACAGGGAATGAACAATCTTTTCTTCATGTATAAAATGATGGGTTGAGAGCTGGCTGTTACCACTTGGGACAGAGAGATCTGATGGGCATGCTAGAAACAAGGCATGAAAGTGCCAGCTTAATGCATTTGTAACTATGAGGAAAGAAATAAGCACAAAATAGAGGATATCACTGTGCTTCTCACAATGAACCATGGACTGCCATCAGGCTGCATACAGTGTGTAGTTCTGGTCCCACATCTCTAAAAGGATGGAGCATAATGGGAGAAGGTTCACTAAAGGATGAGAAATGATCAGAGATCTGGAACAGCTTCCCTATGAGCAATGATAAATCATGTAGGCTGGGACTCTTTAGTTTAGAGAAACAGTGCTTTGGGAGGGCATGTGATAGAGCTCTGCCAAATCCCAAGTGGTCTGAAGAAAGTGAATAGAGACTGACTATGTAAGAACTTTGAGTACATAAAATTATGCTACTTCAGATCAAGCTCAGAATAAAGGAGAGGAGGCAACTTGTCTACTTTAGGTGTCACCTTGCAGAACTCCTTTCCAAGGGACATTGTGGATACAAAACAGTTTTTAGAAGAGACATCTGTGGGGGCTATGAGAAAAATGAACCACAACTTCGGGAAATTCCCTGTGCTGAAAATAGTTGTCCAGAAGAATATAAGCAGGGAAGGTATCATGTATGCTTGTCCTCTTATTCTTTTGAAATAGTTGAGAAAGTTCTGTGATGCACATGGAAAACTCATCAGGTCGTGGCATTGCTATGGTTTTTTTTATTGCACTAGTGTCTGAAGACCATCGTCTCTCTGAATAAAAACCCCAGGACTAGTAAGAAGAAAAATAGTGCTGTGTCCCATTGTATTATTATCAATATTAGGAATTTTTCATGCTTGTAGTGAAACTGGTGTCCACTGAAAGAATACCCTGAAATAACCCAGGATATGGGGAGAGCAGATTTGGGCTGCTGAAGGAAATAGTTTGTAAGGTCCCCATGGAATCTGCTTTTGAAGGTATTGGGGTCCATGAATGCTGGTCACTCTTTAAGAGTCACCTCTTAAGAGAGCAAGAGCAGGCAATGCCAAACCGTCAGAAGTCAAGCAAGCAAGGCAGAAGGCCACCTTGGATGAGCAGGGATCTTCTAGAGCTTAGGTGGAAAAGGAAATTGTACGGACATTAGAAACAAGGACAGGCAACACAGGAGGACTACAGAGATGCTGTTTGCCACTGTAGGGAGAAAATTCATGCAGATGAAGTTCATCCAGAGTTCAAGCAGGCCAGCACTGTGAAGGACAACAAAAAAGGGCTTTTTGAAATATGTCAACAGCAAAAGGAGGATCAGAGATAATGTAGGTCCATTACTTGATGAGATTGGGCACTTCACAAATAAGGATGTAGGTAAAGCAGACATGTTTAATGCTGCCTTTTCGTCTGTCTTTAACATTGATGATGGACCCTTGGACTCCCAAGCCCCGTGCTGGAAGACCATGACTTGGGGAATGATAAACTCGCAGCCAGCTCTGAACTTACCTGCGGCTTGCTGCTCCAGCTAGATGCACATGAATCTATGGAGCCCAGTGGGTATTCATCCCAGGGTACTAAAATTGCAGGCTGATGTTACGCAGTACCTCTTCCTGTTATTTTTCAACAGTCTGGAGAGGTAGTAGTCGACTGGAAGCTGGCAGATGTTATTCCAATTTTCAAGAAGGGTAAGAAGGAAGACTCTGGTAATTATACGCCTCTTAGTCTCACTTCAGTGCCTGGCAAAATTATGGAGAAGGTTATTCTAGGAGTTATTAAAAAACACTTAATGCAGTCATTGGTCATGGCCAACATGGGCTCATGAGGGTGAAGTCCTGTTAAACTAAATTTAGTTTTATGACAAGGTCACCCAACTAGCTGACAAACGTTGGTTAATAGACGTGGTTTTATTTTATTTTAACAAAGCTTCTGTAATTGTCTCTCACAGTGTCCTTCTGTACAAAGGGTCCAGCATACAGCTAGACAAGTCCATAATATGTCAGGTGAGCA
>JAAGNO010029238.1:58820-70958 GCA_033439905.1 Ceryle rudis
GACATGAGGAAATGGAATGAAGCTGTGCCAGGTGAAGTTCAGACTGGACATTAGGAAAAGGTTCTTCACTGAGAGGAGTTTTGGTCACTGCAGCAGGCTCCCCACAGAAGTGGCCGTGGCACCAAGGCTATCAGGATTCAAGTTGTGTCTGGACGATGCTATTAGTCATTTGATTGGTTTATTTTTAGGTAGTCCTGTAATGAGCAGGGAGCTGGAGTCAATGATCCTTATCGGTCCCTTCCAACTCAAGATATTCTATGATTCTATGATTCTAAGAAATACGCAGAGCAAGAAAGACTATCAATGAGCCTTAGTCATACCAAGATCAGTGGCTGAAACAGGACAAGCCCCCTGACTATAAATTTGGCAATTCCTCCAGTGCTATACTGCAGCAAGCAGAGACAAGAACTGAGATGCTCGAGAGACACCTTGTTTCTTGTGATATGGTTACTTTCATAAGGCAAGGTTGTACCTGATGAGCTGCCCTGGGGAGTGCATCAGTCTCACCATTGCCTCCAATGGGAGTAGGTACTGTAAGAAGAGCAGAGAGTGACAGTCAGGTGCCATCCCAGGTCCTGAGCTGTGCCTTGTGGGCAATGATGCAGAAGGTGTGCTCCCCAGTTTGCCCTCAGCAGAGGTGTGGTGGTACAGAAGCCCCTGCCCTGGGTGGCTCTGCAGAGAGGGTCACTCCCGGGCTGCACTATGAGAGGCTCCTAAGGCTGCATTACAACTGGTGCTGCTGTTCTTTGTTAGATACCACTGAGTCCTGAGGAGAGCAGGAGTGTGTGAAACTTGGTAGGCCCTGCTTTCCAGTACACTTCATCCTCGTGTATGGCTTCCTGAAACCAAAACCAGTTTTGGTTTCTGATGTACGTTGACCTTGTGTGACACCTGAAACTAAAACAATCTCTCCTGATTAAGGCTTGGAGAGCAAGTGAGATAGAGTGGTTGGACCTCCCCCCCAACATATCCATCACTCTGAATACTTGGATAGAGGGGAATAAAGTGGGACTGCACTCCCCTCACCCCCTGCCTCTGGGAGATTGTTGGTAGCAGTGGAAAATTACCAGCCTAGTTTTGCCCAAAGTCAATCATCTCATGACCCAATAAATATTGATCCTAAGTGAGGCCCATTGAGGCTCTCTGGGATCTCAGCAGGCCTGAGTCTTGCATCTTACCCTGAGCTGGGACCCCTCTCAGGCTACACTGTCCATCTGCTAAAGACTGATGAAGGGAGATACACCATCCATCTGCTGAAGACCAATTAAGGGATATGTGAGTAATTCTAATTTACAAGACTTTTTTACAAAAATCCTGGAGATCACGGGCTGCCCAATTTAATTTTCAATCTGCAGAATGATTCCATCTTACTCACAGGTTAACCTCTGTATGTATACATATATAGCTCTTTGTGTGTGATTCTCTTCTTAGATCTTACAGAAATTATTTCATCTATCATAAGGAAGTGTATATTCTGATTTAGTATTAATATATCAATGTTAATTAATTGCTGCTATCATTTACTTTCAAGTACTGTGTTATACTGAGCACTACACAAACTTCAACACCTCATATCCTATCCTTTCCCTATGTCCTTAAACGTAAACCATTGACCAGGCCTGGGACTAGGAGCAGATTTTACCTTATTCTCTGAAGGAGTTCAGAGGGAAAGGGGGTCTATCCTGAACTTTGTGACTGGATGGGAGGGCTGCCCTTATCCCCTTCCTTCTGCCCCATTCAGAATCCCCATAAAAAGTTCAATACCCTCAGCCAAAAATCATTCTATTGCTTATAGGTTCATTAGTACAAATATTATAATCATATTGCTTTTGTTAGTCACAAACAGATTTACTCATGCTTTTTTTTTTCTAAGTTACATTCTCTTATTTTTGATTAATTGCCTTGTAGTAAGTAATATAATGACCTTGCCATCAATCGAATCTCGTTTCACTTAGTTGATTCTTTGCTCAATTTTACTAATTAGCTAAACCGTTATTCTTGCTTAATAAATTATAGTACTGCTTTTATCTGAAGTGCATTCCGCTCACCTTTGCAGCAAGTAGAACCTTGGTTAGGGCTCTGTAACGAGGGGAAGCGTCTTTGTACTTTTCACACACCCACGACAACAGTCTCCCCTGTGACTCTAATAAGGTCAAATGGGAAGAAGTGACTTGGTTTTGTGCTAAGGGACATTTTGTACACCTGTGTTTTGGCCAGGTAATCACCTCATTCTCTGTACTGCCAGTTGAAATGATCTTCTGGTTCTCCAAGACTTCATTCTGTTCCCCATAGACAAAGTCAGGATGGAGATGGGGCAGGGGGGTAACACTGTTCTGTGCTCCCTGTGATGGAAGCAGGAATGGGCTGTTTGCTGTACCGATAGTTTGAAAGCAGCCATTTCAGGCTGTGGCCGTATCTTCACTGGGACAGGAAGCTGTCTCCCTCTTTTGGTATAGCCTTCCGACAGTGCTGGTGGGAAGAAGCCCTGAGGGTTTCCAGCCCACCCCCCTGCTGTCACCAGCACTGGGTCTAGACAAATTCTGAAAACTTCCAGGGATGGAGATCCCTGACTCCGATGAGCTGTCCCAGGGCTGAATTAAAAATCCAATGGCAAAGCAGGACTATGCAAACTTACCTATAACCCAGAGCTCATCTTAGGTTAGTGCACTGAGAGAGGAAAAATGCCCACCCGATCTGTCCAGCAGGACTTGTTACTAAGATATTTTGAATATTAACTGTCATAGCTTAAAAAAAAACCCACACCTTTTCTGCTGTCGCCCAGGATTGACCAGTTCTGGCAAGTTTTACTTGCTGCCAACTTCAGACTAAATTCCAGGTCTCTTTCTACCCTAAGAGCAAAGTAATGCTTAGGTGCTGGATTGGATGACATGAGATTTGAGGTTGTGATTTTAGGCTGATTTTAAGAGAGTGGATGCAGCTGAACTTGGGGGCATTATGTCAGCCTAGTACATCCAACCCCTCTTGAACATGTTTTCTTGTTTGGAAACCTTTCTCCCCAGAAAGTGAGACTGCTCCTTCTTGCTTGTGCTTTGTATTGCCCTGAAAGCAGGTAGTAGAGATAGTTCTCATGGAAATCCCAGCCCCTTTTCTCTGGGTAAACAGGTCAGTGTCCCTTTGGGTGTGAGCCTCTCTCTGTTCAACCATGGACTACCACCTAGATCACTTATGTTGGAAAATCACGAAGTAGAAACTACTTGAGGGTTACTAAATCTGAAGTTAATGAATGGCATTAGGGGCACCTAAAGTCACAAAGAGCTCTTTAAACTGGGCAAAAGCACTTAGATCCAGAGTAATGTCTCCTACCTGCTGCCATATGGGGTGCACTATAAATATTCACCTAAAAGGAGTCTGCCTGTAACATGAAAGAATGGGAACATTGGGGTTCTGATTCCTGTAGCAGCACTTTTCTGACATGAAAGGGTTCCTGCTGGGCACAGCCAGCCATGCCTCTTTCAGCTTTCCATGGGGACAGAGCTGGTCTGTGTGGAATGTTTTTTTTTAATTTATATTACTGTGGTGCCTAGAGCTGGGCCAGTGAGGCAGGAAAGTTCCCGACTTATTTGAGGGAAGCTGTCAAACAATGATTTCTCTGTCTGGGAGTGAGACCAGTGTGGCAGCTTATCAGCCTACATGTTCAAAGCAGAGCTATCTGTATTTCAGCTGTTCGTGGTGTGGCGAATGCTCTGAGCTCCGTAGCTCCAGCCTCTAGCTCTGCTGATAAGATGTAAAAGGCATTGCCCTGCCCCTAGCTGTTGTTTTGTGTCAGCCACTCATCCCAGCCTCCTGGGAAACTGCAACATCTTGATGGCCATGTAGCAGCTGCTGCCTTTGCTGCATTTCCCAATGCACATGTGGACGTGGAGCCAAAAACCTCTGCAGATCCCTGTCCAAATTCTAAACTGCTCTATCACTCCCCAGTGTTGGTGGGGGGCATCTGACTACCTCAGGAGTAGGAACACTCATGTTCTGAGCTGATTATATGGAGTTAACTGGTGACCATTACTACTTGCAGGTTGGTTTGTAGAATAGACGCCAGCAGGGGAGGGCGCATTAAAACATTCTGACAGATGCTAAGACTGTTCCAGGGTTAAGTGTGGCAAACTAGGACTGGCTGACCCTCCCTACCAAGCAAATTTAAAAGCTGCTGAAGTAGCTGGGAACTGGCAGTATTGTTTTTATAACTGACCACCCAACCAACAAGGGCAAGCTGAGGAAAAACATATTTATGCTCATTCAGGCAGTACTGAATATATTGAAGGAATTGTGGTCTATTTGTGGCTTTTGTCAGCTGGGAAGGAGGTTGAATTCATGCAACAAATTATTCAGAAGAAATTCTTTGCCAGACTCTCATTACGAGCTCTACAGAACAGAGGAGTTGAAACATCAGATACAATTAACTTCATGTTACAAAACCCTTTTGGGATATGAAGAGTAGACCCTGCCAGCCCTACTGTACTGTAAGGGCCTGTTTGCTGATGATTTTAATACGAACCTATGTCCATTCAGCCTGTGTATGTCTGCATGTAGCAAAATCCATGGAAGCCCTTATGAGGTATTGTCCAGAGTATGTCTGAGGAACAAAGCAACACACCAGGCCAATGCAAGCAGCATTCCAGTGTGAATTTTGAGTAGGACTAAGCATTCCTCAAAGCAGTGAAATATCAACCTTATAAGCATTAGTACTGAAAAGGATTTTCAAAATGCGTTGCAGCTAGCAGGATTTTGCTGAGGGCAGAGCTAGATCAACACCAGTCTTCTTTGCCAGTTGGATCCTTAATTACAAGGTCTTTGCTCAATGCAGTTAATAAATCTCTTCAGGACAAGACCCTGTGAGAACACCCATTCTGCTCAGCACAACATGAGGTCTATGGCCAGAGCTGCGGTCCACAATCTGTAGGATGAAGAAACTGTAATTGGTTCATAAGCACAGGAAAGCAACAAATTGGATTAATCTGTCAGATGTCCTACAGAGTCTATGCCATTTCACAGATTGCTCACAGCAGCTCGGAAAATGTCGATCTTGCTTTTTTTTTTTGTGCACTGCATTGGACTTCTTATTAAAATTTATATTCTTGTCAACTTCTATTGTTCCCACTGAACTTCATTGGCCAATGTGAAATCTATTTTTAACTTTTAGGGGCCTCAGTTAAAAACAAAAATAGTAATGGAAGTTGTTTCTTTTTCTTAACTACCAGGGAAATGAAAAATCAGTCAGTTGCACAGCTCTAGATAGAAGCAATGGGGGAATGAAGGGAGGATGATTTCTGCAGCCGAGTAAGAAAGCTTTTCTTGAAGCATTTTGGAAGGTAAAGTTCATCATAAGTGCTCAGAGGCAAATACTGTGCATTCCTAAGGAAAATATATGTTGGGTATTTCCAGTATTTATAGCTATCATTTATTCAGAAAGAAATTTTGGTAGTTTTAAGGTAAATGCTGATTTTAGATTAATTCCATTTAATTAACCAAAGCTGAAACAATGTTTGCATTAGCAACCAGGAAAAGAGAGACTCAAATCACTGTGATTATTCCCTAAAATTTCACATAAAGGAAATTATCATCTGTCACTTCCTCAACTAGAATTGAAAAAATCATCAAAAGAAAAAAGATAAGAGGGAACCTGCTGAGATAGGGGCCTTAAGCATAATTCCTCTAGACTTACTTTCTTTTTTCTAAAACAGCAACTGGGATAGAACAGAATCATAGAATTGTTCCAGCTGGAAAAGATCTTAACGATCATCGAGTCCAACCTTATTCCTAGCCCTATCAAAACCACTAAAACATGTCCCTAAGCACAGCATCCACCTGGCTCTTAAACACCTCCAAAGATGATGATTCCACCACCTCCTTGGGCAGGCTATTCCAATTCCTGACAACCCTTTCAGTAAAGAAATTCTTCCTAATATTCACCCTGAACCTCCCCTGGTTCAACTTCAGGCCATTTCATCTGGTTCTGTCGCTTGTCACTGGGGAGAGCAGACCAACTCCCACCTTCAGGTAGCTGTACAGAGCAATAAGGTCTCCCCTTAGCTGCCTTTTCTCAAGTCTAAACAGCCCCAGATCCTTCAGCCTTTCCTCATAAGAGTCAAGCTCCAAACCCTTTACTAGCTTGGTAGCCTGCCTCTGTACCCTCTCCAGCACCTCAACGTCCTTCTTGTAGAGAGGGGCCCAAAAGTGGACACAATATGCAAGGTGTGGTCTCACCAAAGCCATGTACAGAGGCATGATCACCTCCCTACTCCTGCTGGCCACACTATTCCTGATACAGGCCAGGATGCTGTTGGCCTTCTTGGCCACCTGGGCACACTGCTGGCTCATGTTCAGCTGGCTGTCAGTCAACATCCCCAGGTCCTTCTCTGCCTGGCACCTCTCCAGCCACTCCTCCCCAAGCCTGTAGCGCGGCTGGGGGTTGTTGTGGCCGAAGTGCAGGACCTGGCACTTGGCCTTACTGAAACTCATGGAATTGGCCTTGGCCCAGCAATCCAGCCTATTTGGATCCTTCTGTAGAGCCTCCTACCCTCAAGCAGATCAACACTTCCACCCAGCTTTGTGTCATCTGCAAACTTACTAAGGGTGCACTGTATAATGGTGACCCTTAGAATAGCCTGTGGTGATGATTCAGTTGCACAGCCTGTAAACAGCAGGGATCGGATTTACTTCACATCTGTACACATTGCAATGTGTGACAAATGCTCAGTAAAACACCACTCACAACTACTGTTAATAAACAGATATCATTTCACGCTTTCCGTGCAGGGTTTGTCCAAGAGATAGCTGAGACTTTGGCTGTGATGGACCTGCACCCAACAGCCTTAGGAAAAGGAGAGTTTCAACAAGTATTGCTTTGTTTTCTCAAGTATCAGAAGTACCCAAGATAGGCAACGCGTGGAAATAAGTGGAGAGCAAACTAAAATAAGGAGGAAGTCAGGGCGGCTAGGATCAACTAGTGCATCCACAAGCTCTAATGGTGTTTAGGAATAAAATAAGCAGTTAAGAAGTGTCCTGTTCATGCAGCTTTTGCAAATGAAAACTAGGTTTTGCAACAAAGATCTCTGTGACCGTGGCAGCAAAAAGATTGCAATTGTCAAACCTAAATTACTTGCACCACGTAAAAGTGAGGAATGTAACAGTCTCCCTGAGGTGGACAAGCTGAGTGTGGAACTGAGGTCGTGACTTTTCTTGGGGACCAAAGTTCTCCTAAGAAGGAGCTTCTGTGGTTGTGCATGTGTGCTGGTGTATGTGTGCTGAGTTTGAGCAGATATTGAAAAGAAAGCAGAAATGGAAGCACTGAAATCCACATTAAGAGTCAGAAGTAGTTTTGGAGCAGGGTCAAAGTGAACAGAAAGGACAAAAAGATAGGCTCCATGATTGCTGGAGAAGTCAAAAGTAGCAAATGTCAAGAATTAGGCCTTTTTCCTTAATCTCACTGAGATGTCTTTTACCCTGTGGAAAGTCCTTGTGATACTTTTAAATAGAGGTAGGAGGGCGAGGACATGGAAACTGGGTGACTTCAGCAAGATGCCCTGTGATGGCAGCTATTTCCTGAGCTGCCTTCTCTCATGTTGGCTCTGCTACGTTTTAATTGAGTACAAGCCTACCAGGGTCAGGCAAATGAGCAAACCAAGGGAACAGATACAACTGTTCTTACAGAAGTGTCTGGTGTCAGGCACACATTAAAATCAGAGGAGTATTTGCTTTAACATCTGCAGAGCTCATAACAATCTCTGCTAATTGAATCTGGAGATTTGTTTCATTAAACTAAACAGATTAGTGCAGTAATCATAAAATCATAGAAATGTTGAATGGTAGGGGTTGGAAGGGACCTCTGGAGATCATCGAGTCCAACCCCTCTGACAGCGCAGGAACACCTAGAACAGGCCACACAGGAACAGATGCAGGTGGGTCTTGAAAGTCTTCAGAGAAGGAGACTCCACAACCTCTCTGGGCAGCCTGTTCCAGGGCTCTGCCACCCTCACAGTGAAGAAGTTTTTCCTCATGTTGAGGTGGAACTTCCTGGGTTTCAGTTTGTGACCATTACCTCTTGTCCTATCACAGGGCACCACTGGAAAGAGACTGGCCCCTTCTGCTTGACACCCGCCCTTCAGATATTTGTAAACATTAATAAGATCCCCTCTCAGGCTTCTCTTCTCCAGACTAAACAGCCCCAGGGCTCTCAGCCTTTCCTCATAAGAGAGATGTTCCAGTCTCTTCATCATCTTTGTAGCTCTCTGTTGCACTCTTTCTAGTATTTCTCTGTCCCTCTTGAACTGGGGAGCCCAGAACTGAACACAGTAGTCCAGGTGAAGTCTCACTAGTGCAGAGCAGAGTGGGAGGAGAACCTCCCTCGATCTGCTTGCCACACTCTTCTTTATGCACCCCAGGATACCATTTACCTTCCTGGCCACAAGGGCACATTGGTGTCCCAGGGATAATTTATTGTCCACCAAGATGCCAAGGTCCCTCTCCATGTAGCTGTTTTCCAGCAGGTCTACCCCTAAGCTGTACTGGTACACGGTGTTGTTTGTCCGCAGGTGTAGGACTCTACACTTGTCCTTGTTGAACTTCATTAGGTTCCCCTTTGCCCGGCTCTCCAGTCTGTCCAGATCTCGCTGGATGGCAGCAAAGCCTTCTGGTGGATCAGCCACTATTCCCAGTTCAGTATCATCAGCACACTTGCTGAGGGTACACTCTGTCCCTTCATCCAGGTCATTGATGAAGATGTTGAACAGGACTGGACCCAGTACTGACCCCTGGGGAACACCACTAGTTACAGGTCACCAGCTGGACTCTGCACCACTGTTCACAACCCTTTGAGCACTATTGTTCAGCCAGTTCTCAACCCACCTCACTGTCCCCTCTTCTAACCCACACTTCCTCAGCTTACCTACAAGGATGTTATGGGAAACAGTATCAAAAGCCTTGCTGAAGTCAAGGTAGACAACATCCTTGCTCTCCCTGCATCTACCCCTTCAGTCACACCATCATAGAAGGCTATCAGATTAGTCAAACATGACTTCCCTTTAGTAAATCCATGTTGGCTACTGTTGATAGCCTTCTTTTCTTCCATGTGCTGAGATATGATCTCCAGAATGAGCTGCTCCATTACCTTTGCAGGGATGGAGGTGAAGCTGACTGGTCTGTAATTACCAGGGTCTTCCTTCTTGCCTTTTTTGAAGACTGGAGTGACACTGGCTTTCCTCCAATTCTCAGGCACCTCACCTATTCTCCGTGATCTTTCAAAAATGATGGAGAGTGGTAGAGCAACAACATCAGCCAGCTCCCTCAGCACTCGTGGGTGATCTGCAGGATAAAGCTGTTGCTTGGCCTTAGCAGGTGAGAGGTGCAGTAAGGACTTTCATGCAGGTGAGACAGTGGCTGATGAGTTAGTGGGTGTCCCAAGAATTTCACTGGCGCCCTTGCAGGTTTTGAGGTCTAGCATTTGGCTCCTCGATATTTGTAGTTCTCTGAAGGGACACAGGTGCCCATATCCACATCTGACATATAAACCTGCCCATCAGGTTCCTGCATTGCTACAATTAAAATTGAAGTTTTAAATTAGCACTCACACAGGCATGCTTCCCAGCCATTTCCAGTCTGCAAGGGAAATAAACACAGGAGGTGGGATCTCTAGGGATTTTGGCCCGGGATAAACTCTGGCTCAGTAAAATACGTAACAGGAAACAACATAAAAGGAAAGTGATTGCCATTGCAAAAATGAAGTACTCGGGATTTAGCAGGTACCAGATTTAACAGATTTTGTGTAAACTTTGTTCTACCCCTATGTCCCATACCAGCTGTTGATTGCAGTGTCATGAACTGCTTTTTTCTACAGTGCTGATATCTCTCTCATGAAGGAAATCTTGATTTTTTTCTTCAACTGCATAATAATAAACTATAATACATTGTTAATGCGAATGCCTGCCAAGCAGCCTGGATGACAAATGCTGAGAACTTGAAAGTGGCATTGTAACATTGTTTGTGACATTCAAATTACAGAAATTTGTGTGCTGTTTAGTTTTCTTTGGCTGTAGCAGAAAAGAATAAGCAGTATTTGCAATATATACAGTACCCAGTACCTGGTACTATTAGGAGAGAGATAGAGAGGAATAATTCTAGACGGTAGCCTGTTGAGATTAGTGCTTTCAAGAAGGGTCTGCAAAGGACCAAATCATGGCACTATATCGTGATATTTCATGCACCCTTCATCCAAGGCCCACCACAGGATGGATGCCTATGAGACAGGAGGGTCTGGCAGCTTGGTGGCAGCTGGCAGAGGGGCAGCGCAGTGCAGGCACTGCTTCTATCTTCTGCAAAGAAGAATATCAAGGCCAGTATATTGAAGCACTCAGGAAAAAGGAAAATTTATCTCAATGGCGCGACATCGGTTGCTGCTTGCAGGGTGCTTAGCTCCCACCTCCAGTCCTGTGCTCACATTTGGCTCAAACTTGTTGGGTGGCTTCCCAGCTGGCTTTGGCACCACTGGCATTAGTGGCACATAGTGGCTGGTGGCTGGTACACCACTGTTCATCTGGATGAAATTGTGTGGGTTTTACACCAGCTGTAGACCCAGTCTCACCTGTGGGCAGGAGAATGGACCCAGGATTTGCTGTTTGGAAGCTGGATGGTTTACTGGATGCATTATCTAGTCTGCACGTGTGCATGTGTTATACACACTCAGTCGCACAAATGCACAATTGCAATAATAGAATATGTTAATATTATACATGTGTCTATGTATATCGTGTTAGCTGGACGTGGTAGTGGAATCTGAGAAGCAACTGCTATAACCAGAGACAATGTCCAGTGTCTGATTTGACACAGGTTAAACAGTAGCCTGAATGATCTTGGAAAAGAGGACCTCAACATCACCTGGCTCATTTATGCCAAGAGAAGGCCTCTTCTTTATAGCCACTGTAGTCTGTATTGCTGAGCAAGCAGAAGCAGCAAGGGAGCAGGCTGTGGATACACAGAAGATATGAACCGTGCTGGTGCCACAGGCTGAAGTTCAGTGCTGCCTCTGCTTGTGCAGAGAACATGGTCAGGAGCTTGCCATATGTGTAACAGCACAATCGTCTTTTCAGAAAAGGCCACCTTTGTTTGTGGGCCTGCTAACACATAACTTCATGTAATAAACATATTGAAGTTGAACATGCTGGGGCACATCTGATAGCTTTTTTGGCACTGTACATGTTGTGCTGCCAGTTGAAGTGTCTGCTGTGGACTTAGGAGCTCTACGCTGTGCCTTTAGCTGCTGGCTTGCACTGCACTGTGGGGTGCACAGCCACTCTGCCTGTCCCTGGCTATCCTTATCTCCATGTCACTAGGAAGGGACATATTCTCCTCCTTAATCTTCTTCCAGGTTAGTTCTACTCTGACAAAGATGTGGCTGGCCTCAGTTTTTGCTGGTTTGTTTTTTTCTCCAGTCTCCCATTTTTTTAAAAGACAGGTAAATTCAGGTTGTGATGGAGGGGAGCTGTGCCCAGAAGGCAAAATACGTCAATAAGATAAAAAGGAAGAGAAAAATACTGTTCTGTTTAGCCCGGCAGTAGCCAAGAAGAGCCGTAAGTCTCCTGGGAGGTCTTGTTACTGAAGATCAAAGAGATTGGAGAAGACTTGCCTGCCTTGGAAAAAATCTCCAGAAAGCTCTTAGCTCTATCCACAAGCCATTTCCCATCCAGTAACTTAGCCACTAAAATGTCTTGTGAGCCCCCTTTGAAGCGGTGAACCAAAAAGTGCAGAGTATGAAATAGGATTTTATGGCCCCATGTACAGTTCCAAAATACGTTTATACACTCTATGGAGACTCAGCGTGGAATTTCAGTGCAGAGTGGACAATATAAAAGGCAAGGTGGGGACACTTCTGGCCTGAATGGAAACTGCTCAACTAACTCTGTACTGAGCAGCTTGTAATTTTGGATCCAGAGCTCTCACAGGGCAGAGGAAGAGGCATCTAATGTGTTAGGCTGCAAGTATCAATGTTCACTGTGGTAAGCTGTAGAAAGCTGAACATAGATTCATAGAATCCCAAGTTGGAAGGAACCTCAAGGAACATCTAGTCCGCGCCCTCTTCACATGATGCACATCCACTGCTTGGCTCACGTGCTGGCAAGTTAAGCCTAA
>JAAGNO010029238.1:71058-89668 GCA_033439905.1 Ceryle rudis
ATATAGTTTAAATGAGAGGGCCCAGCATCCTGTCAAGCTGAGTCTTAAAATTGTCCAATGTAGGGGAATCCACTGCTTCCCTTGGGAGATTATTCCAATGTCTAACTGAAAAATTTTATTTTGGACTCCAAATTGAATCTCCCCAGGAGTAACTTGTAACCATTACCCCTTGCCTTTTCCATATGTCTACTTGTAAAGAGGGAGTCTTTATTTTCTTGGAGTCACCTTTTATGTACTGGTACATGGTAATAAGGTCTCCCCTAAGCCTTCTCTTATCAAGGCTGAACAAACCCATTTTTCTCAGCCTTTCTTCATACGGCAGGTCTTCCAGTCCCCTGGTCATCCTTGTGGCCCTTCTCTGGACCCTCTCCAGCCTGGCTGCATTTTTAGGGGGTACCAAAACTGAGTGCAGTACTCAAGGCGGGGTCTGACCAGCACTCAGTAGAGTGGGATAATGACTTTTTTCTCTCTGCTGCTGCTGGCCTTGTTAATGCAACCCAGCATCCTGTTGGCTTGCTTTGCCACTGCAGCACACTATTCACTCATGTTGAGCTTGTTGTCCACCAAGACCCCCAGGTCCCTTCCTACAGGGCTGCTCTCCAGCCAGGTGGATCCCAGTCTGAGCTGCATTCCTGGGTTATGTATTCCCAGGTGCAAGACCTTACCATTTTCTCCATTGAACTTCATAAGGTTCCTGCTAGCCCACTCCTCCAGCTTCCCAGGTCTTCCGGGAAGGTGTCTCTCCCTTCTGGAGTGTCAATTTCCCCACTCATTTTGGTGTCATCAGCAAACTTCATCAGGGTGCTCTTGATCCCAACATCCAAACCACTTATGCAGATGCTAAACAGCATTGGGCCTAATACTGATCTCTGGGAAACTCCTCTTGTGGCTGGTTGACAGTTTGAGAAAGAGCTATTTACTGCCATCCCCTGGGTACAGCCTGCCAGCCGGTTCCCCACCCACTGCACAGACCACTTGTCTAGGTCATAACATGTCAGTTTCTTTAGGAGTAGGCTGTGGGATCGTGTCAAAAGCCTTGGAGAAGTCCTGGTAGACAATGGCCACTGCTTGCCCTGCATCAACTGAGCAGGTTACTTTGTCATAGAGGGCAATCAGGTTTGTCAGGCACAGTTTTCCCCTGGTGAATCCATGTTGGCTTTTCCCAATCACATGCTTCAGTTTACTTGTGATAGTCCCCAGAAGGATTTGCTCCATAACATTCCCAGGGATTGAAGTGAGGCTAATGGGCCTATAATAAAATATAAATTACCTGGGTCCTCACTGGAGCCCTTCTTGTGGATGGGGGTGACATTAGCCTTCTTCAGTCTTCAGGCATGTCTCCTGATCTCCATGACTTCTCCAAGATTATGGAGAGCGGCTTCACAGTGACATCGGCCAGCTCTTTTAACCTCTGGGTGGATGGCATCCAGGCCCTCTCTGTATGAGTCAAGCTCCTGTAATAGTTTGACACATCAATTCTTTCTTCACTGATGGTGGGTCAGTGTCTGCATCAATCTGGAAAGCAGAGAGACATAAACCAGAACTACCTCCTAACAAGGATGTTTATCAAGAGATGGAGCCAATAGGCCTGGTCGTTATTGCTGAGCAAGCCAAGTCAGGATGTCCATGGCACACAGGTGCTTTATTTCTTTTTAAACGTAATTGTGCAATGAAAGTTCTTTTTCCCCTAGGCATTAGTGGCACATGATGGGCTGTAAATGTAATTGCATAGCTAAGACAGCTCTTGCTGCAGCTAATGGGGTTTTTCCTCAATGAGATACAGGCAAGAATGTTTGCATTTGGTCCTTCTCAAGAATTCTGAAAACCAGAAAAGACTTAAACATTTCCTGAGCTCAAAACAGAATAATGTATTCGCAATTTATATTCAGAGCATTAGTAATTTATGCTGAATGGGGCAACAAATAGCAGGCAGACCAAGCATCCTTCAGCCTGATGATGCGCTCAGCAGAAAGTGCTTCTGACTGTATTTGTAATGCACGGCAGTCACTATATTGCCACAGTCATAATATTTGGCTTTATTTATAGATTTTGAAAACATATCTGAAACTTATTTTCCCAAGTGACTGGGTTTCTTCTAAGGAAAAATAAACAAATGCTCCTCAAGGTGTTCTCAGATCTCTAAGTGTTTCGGGTTGCCTCAAATCATCACAACACAGAAAATCACTCTGAGGCAGCAGGAGACTTTTTTTTTTCAGAAATATACTGTCTGTATGTTGCCTCTCTCCACCTGGCAGGTGGGCCCATAAATCAACACTGTTTCAACTCCAGGGAGGTACAGAACTGAGACTGAGGAACATCTTCAAAACTGGTCACCCAACCCACAGCCTGGTGGCTGCGGAATTGTCTGACCATTTGTGTAGGTACATCATAGGTGTGCCAATGCAACATTTGGGGCACTCTGAATCTGGAAAGGGGTGAGGCAATGGTGGGCAGCATGATGAGGGAGACTCTTTTAATTTCCCTGTTAAATAAGCACTGGGGATCTCTCAAGTGCCTGAGTGTGAATGCACATAACATAGAAGCCAATGAGAAGTGCTTGGGAAGCAATAGTGTGTCTAATAAGAGTGAACCCATTGTTGCCATAGCAAAGGAGCGTGTCCCAGAAAGACCAGGGCACTCCAGACACTGGGATGCCTGTGATCAGCAGCTGCTGCTTCGAAGGAAGCAGCAATAATCTCTCTTGTGAGCACTTTGAGGCCATTGCCTGCCCCTGCATCACTCATTTTCCCATTTCCTGAGACCATGTAGAAAGTGCTGCTTGCCTAGGAAACAACTGAAGTTAGGATGAGATAATCAGCATATGTACCAGTTCACACCACCCACAAAATTGGTATGACCTTCTATGCTGCAAAGATTTAGTTGGTCTACTAGACTTTTTTAATATCCAGCCTGATGGATGCTGGCTTATGGGAGGACTTTTGAGAAATGAGTCTGGCTTTTATTCTGAAGTATGCAGGCTTTTCTGGTTATAGCTTTCATTTGTGCCTAATTGTTTTTCCTCAACTTTAAGAACAGAAGTACAAGGCAGCAGCTCCAGGAGCTTACTCTTGACAAACTGGAGATTCAGCTCAGTGTAGGTAAGTGAAGGGCTGTACTTGGGTAGCAGTTATGTGCAAGCCTGACCTTGGCTTGGAGAGCTACCGAAGTGTCCAGAGCCACAGTCAATCCCAAGCCAAACAGGAGGCAACCGTGCTGTCATGAGGAAGGCACGCTGCATACTGAGATGTATCAGACAGTTGTCCTTCTTGAATGTATGTAGTCAACTGGTTCTTGCTATGGGTCAGCTAGAGTCTGGAGAGCTGTGCCTGAGCTGGGGTATTCATCATGGAAGGGATGTAGGCCTGCTGGAGAGACTCCCAAAGAAAGCATGAGGTGGCATCCAGGTCTGAGCCCTAGGAAATGTGCACTGTGACAGAAAGAAAAAAGAAGGGACTGACTTTATTTAACAGATCTTGCAATCACCTTCTCTGTCACCAGTACAACTGGGTTTGCAGTCTGCCCTGGAGGCTGCACACTAGAAATAAGCATAAATATTTTAATATGTCATATTAATGAAATTGGCTACCATGTGCCCTAAAGATAATAGCTGTCGAGCTGTCACTCAGAACATTTTAGGTGTGAACAGATGTGTTTTCCCTTGCAGCAATTTTCATCTATGAGAGCAGTGATATTAAAGTTTGCCCAGAGACCATTTCAGCAGCTCATTAAACACAGCTGCATATTTTGTGTAGCATGAAAGCAATTAACTTAGTAATTAACAAAATGTATGATAAGATGTTTTAACTAATACTGCTTTCCTCATCCAAGTGGTTTTCATTCAGCTCAGTCTTGTGTCCTCCTAGCTGATAGCATGGCAGGGGAGGATTGACTGCCATCCAGGCCGGGGGCAGTCTGAGAAGCCACTGCATGGCTCTGACAGGCTTTTCATCTGTGTCAGATCCTCCTCCAAAGCAACTGTCCACTTCTGCACTGGACTTGACAGCCTTATCCCTTTTGACTCCATCTTACTCCTTCCAAATAGCAATCTTGGTATTTCTCTGCTTTAGGACTTCTGTTTCCTCTCTGGTGTCCATAGATACCACACAGTTTGTCCCTTCGTGCTGCTGCGGCTTCTCTCTTCATCAAGGGCTAGTAGGGTAGTTTTGTATCCCTATGGGTTGGCACATGTCCCACAGTAACTCCTCCAGGTGCTTTTTCTGCCTGGGGCTGTTAGATAGCAGAGCCAGAGCTGTTCTCTGCTGTGTGATGAACTCAGACCCAGGGGAGTTTGTTGAGCCAGGGCCCCTGCATACCGGGCACCCTGGGACTTGTTGGTCCCCTGAGCTTCAAAGGATGTATCTGTCCTTCCTTGCCCTGGTCTGCTGCTGGGCTCAGCTCCTTGAATCCACAAGCTGCAGCATTGCAACTGCAATTGCAATGGCCTAGCCATCACAAAAGCACATGCATGGCACAGCACTGGGAAATGCATCTTCAGTTTCCAGCTCACAGTGCTTGCTGCTCATGATCACCAAGACCTCCATCACAAAAAGCAATAGTTAAAAAGTCTCATGCTACATAGCCATATGTTTTTCTGCCCTTATGAGTGAGCAGATCAGTTATGAAGCATTTGTAAGGCTAGGATGGGGACATCACTGGAATCTTTGTGGGTCTCGCTTAGTGCATGTCAGGTTTTTGTTCAGCCTGGATCCTGTCATGCAGCACCAGGAAGGAGCTCCTGTGTGCTGAGGGAGTGCTGTGTGCCACCCTTCCTCCCTGAGGCAGCATCTGGCCAGATGAGCATTGTATTGGATCTTCCAGGGCAGCTTTGGCATTCATTTTGCACCCTGAGGTAGGGTGACCCCAGGGATTCCTCAGGGCTCTCGGTGCTTTCAAGGGCAGGTCCTGGTGGTAGGAAGGAATGCAGCGCTGCAGCTCCTATGGCAATGGAGAATAGCAGGTCTGCTGCAAGGTGGCAGCTCTGAGATAGTCTCTTGCTGGGCCAGCAGCTTGCAGGCAGTCCATCAGGACGCAAAGCCATGGACTGTGGGGTGAGCTATGCCAGAAGCAGGAAGGATGATGGATAGGGAGGGCCAAGGCCATTCCTGCAGCTGAGCAAAACCAAATCACAGGTGACTCCTTTGCTCAGCACATGGGACATCTCTAGCAGATCCAGGGAGGTGCTATATAATGCAGAGTTTGCATCCTTTCCCTAGACGGGGAGAAAAAAGGATTCAGCATTATCTGCAAAGCAGCCACCACGCATCAAAGTCATAATTTCACTTCTGTTGTTCGTAAATGGTGATATGATTTTGGTTTTGTTTTTCCTAACAACTAACATGACATAGGGTGTGCACTGAAAAAATGGGAGTACTTTATTACACCGCAATGTGCAACATTCCTAAAGATATCTGGGATACTTCCTAAATTTAAAATGGACACCTCCCCAACTCAGGACAGAACTGAGCACAATAATATGAATATAGTTTTTAGCAGCTTCCCTGTATGTTGCTTTGTAACCAGAGGATGAAAATTAATTGGTGCAAATCATATTTGGGAATATTTTAGCCTTGTCCCAGAGTTATTATAAAAGTTTTCTTTAGTTCGCTTCCACCAGTACAGAGCATGTATGATGTTTGTAGGGGAGATGGAAAACTCCTGGAACAACCCATTTTTTCTTAAAAGTAATTTGCATAGACTGGCATCTCTTTGCTTTGTTAGTACAATGTAGCCTGCAAAGTTCAGTGTTAAACAGAAAATGGAGCAAGATGAGGAGCTTGTCTCATATTCTGAGCATTTAATGTAACTTCACTGCCAGACCTCACTGGATTGTGAAATGGTGTTTTGTGTGTTGGTGATGAGCTGTAATGGGATCCCACAAGAGGCTCCCGTATCACAGCCTAATGCGGTGCTGATCAGGAATCTGGGAAAATGCTGACCATTATCTTTCTAGGCACTTGCAGCACCAGAACGGCAGTGAAGTGCTGTTTATAGAGACATCTTTGAAATACCTCTAGAGTCAAAGTCTGCCACCCACAAATGAACAGAGCATTCAAGGGATTTTCACTAGCAGCCTTCGTCTGCTAAACAGCTTGCTGAATTTCAGTGGACAAACTATGTAATATGAATATTTGTAACATTTCTTTTCATGATCTGCAGGGTATTTTTTTCCCTCTTGGTTAATGTAAAGAAGACGCTGTGTAAGTACGGAAACCTGGAAACTCACTTCACCCAAGTCTGGGGAAAGAGAGGCAGGGGCAGGGAAAATGGAGAAGAGATGCTTTTTTCTTTGGCAGATTTATCACAGCTCCTAGAACCCGCAAAAACAAAACACAGGTTCTCTTAGGGGAAGGCATTTCTCGAATTCTGTGCAATTTCAGACTGATTTGAACAAAGTCAAATTCCCCATCTTTGTCTTTATGTCGTGGATCCTTCCACCCATCTGGCTGATCCTGAGGTCTCAGTGCCTGGATGCTGCACAACTCACCATCCGTGCAGGAATGAAACAGTCGGAAGAGAATCAGAAGGAGGATCAGAAGCATGGGGAGTTAGAGAGGCTCCTACAGCCTTGCTGGTGGACTCATAGCAGGATCAGAAACAGCAATCAGTTCCCTGCTCATTGCCCTCTCAGCCAATACATCCATTTGTGCGTTCTTGCTTTCATCCCAAGGATAGAGCTTTCGGTCTTGGCCTTCTCTGTGAGCATGTCAGTAGTGGAGACTGTGCAGCCCCTGCCTACTCTTTGGGCACTGGGGGTGGTGGGAGAAGATGAAGGCATTGACAGGCTAGGCAGGGTAAGCAGCACTTCTTCTCCCAAGGCAGGGCAAATTTGCCCCTGCAGCACTGATCTGCAATGCATGGAACAAAGCCTCCTTTGGTTCAGGAGACAAACACTCCACGTTTTGAAGACACCAACATATATATCCTGAGAGTACAATTACAGGAACTAAAAGTGAACAGAGGTAAAGGCACTGCTGTTGTGTACATCATTTCTCGGATGTATCAGCAATTGAGGTGGAAGTTAGTGCACACCCAGGACCCAGGGATTAATGCCTGGTTATGATCCAAAAATCGTAAGATCAAAGATCATGACAGCCTGGTCATGATCAAAGAGTAGCGTTCACACTAGCAATCACACAATAGACTGTTTGGCACACTGGTACCACAGCTCTGGCCAGAGAAAACTTTAGCCCAAACCCTCCTGCTTAAGAGGAATCTGAACACATCAAAGAAAAATAATAATAATGAAAAAAAATCCATTTATAAACTGCATAAAAACTTGAAAAAGTCCTACAGAGAAAGCAATCAATAAAAATGAGACTTTACAATGTGTGCATGGCTAGGATTTGCAGGGTTTAGGAAAATAAGAAAGGAGGTCTTTGAGAACAGGGAGTAAAAGTGATGGAGTAGACTGAATTCCAGGCAATAGAACTTACTAACTGTGGTGGAGAAAATGCACATTCACTCAAACTGGATTTTTGCTTTGCCTGTCTTTGGAATGGATCAGGAGATTGTTCATGTATCAGAGCAGGAGGAAGTATTTCACACTTCACACCGCGTCAAATCGTGTTTATTACAGGCGAACACGTTTTGATCAGTAGGCCCTAATCATTTGTATCCACAAGTCCCAAAACAACAGCTGAGGGGACAATCCAACTCACTGAAGTTCATTCTTAATTAATACTAGAATAATTTCAATGGGACTGAAAGCAATTTTGCCCAGGACCTGAGGAGATCATGTAGTTCAAGTGCCCCCAACACAAGCAAACACTCTCAGAGCTGGTCCAAGTAGATCTGGTTCCTGCAGAAGCAAATCTGGAAGTGGTGGAGGAGTTTCCAGAGTCTGACACATGCTATAATTTGCTCGTGTGCAGATGGTGAGTGGAATGACTTGGTGTTATCAGATACAGCAAAAATAATGGAGGCACAAAGATGAGATTAGGATAACATGGATGAGATTAATAATTAGCAGCTATATATAGGATCTTCTTGGCACCAGGGTTGACCTGGTTTTTATTTTTATGAGAGGTGACACGTTTAGTTGGCAACTGCAGGCATTTGCATGCACCAACCACACCTTGACTTTGGGAGCACGGTGAAGACCCCCGCAGCATTGCTGCGAGACAGCACGTGTGATCCAGCTTGTGCTGCACACTCCCTTGAGTGGGTAAAGTGACAGAGTGAGGAGGGGCCTCAGTGCGGGCTGAATGAGAGTGTTACTCCTTGCCTACCCTGAAGCATTCACATCCCTGAACAGCTGATTCAGCTCAATCTCACAGAGCTGCTGGGAGATCCACAGTTTAAGCAAAGCCCTGAGGCAAAACAGGGAATCTCTGAAGATTGCCAGGGATCTTGTACTGAGTATTTGCTTCTTATAGGCAGGAACCCATCTGAATATGGAGTGATCACCCCAAGTGCTTCCAGAGCCATACAAGGCCAGCACTAGGTGGTTGTAAGCCTCATCTCTCTGCCTTAGAGATCATCTAGTAAGGAGTTCTTAAACTCCAGCAAAAGATCTGATGTTATGGTTGGACTCAATAATCTTAAGGGTCTTTTCCAACCTAAATGATTCTATGATTCTGTGTTGATTTCAAAACAGCATCATGAGTTACGATGTCTGAGATCCTCATGAGTACACAGAGATGCCCTTACCCTTTGCTGACTCTGGCTCTAGTTGCTTCCTACGGCAATAGTCTCCATTTCATCAACTAGCTCAGATGATTTTAGGAGGGGAGTGGGATGGTCTGTTTCCTTATGATGCTTGAGCTGCTCCAGATCACAGTTTTCCCTCTGTAGTTTCTGTTGTTGTTGGTTGGTTGGTTGTTTCTGGGCTTTCACCAGCATTACACATGCTTTGCCAGTTCTGTATGGGAAGCCTATAGTTCAAGAACTTCTTGTGAACCTGTCACAAGTCAACACCTGTCATTCTTACAATGTCTGGAGAAGGTTTTAGCTAGCAGCTTGAATAACTCATTTTTCTTCTCCTTTGTTGTTCCTGGCTGGTCTGATGAATAAACCAGCCTTAAAAAATGCATTCTCTTCAAGATAAATTTAGACAGAGCAATAGTTCAACTTCTCAGCAGTGTTCTTTCCTTCTTTTATTTAACTCCTGATGATATAGCAGAAAGTTCACTGGGTTTGAAGCTAGCAATATATTTAAGTAACCCTTTGAGTCTTTAAGGTTTTAAGTGACCATCATTAAAATATTTTTGTGTTGTAATTTTCTGTGCTGCAGTGGATGTCTGGGATTGTCTCATTCATAGGAAGCAGAGGAAGACTCTGAAAAGAATTTCTGATATACATTTTTTACTGATATTCAATAGTGTTGGGGGATCTGGTTCCTTATAAGTCATTTAAGACCTCTGTAATCAATCCTAATCTCCATCGCCTGATAATGCTTGCCAGGGAAAGACCCAGTCTAAGGGTTTACCCTCTCCTACTCTGATAGGGAACATATTCTTTCATGTGCCTTTCATTCACACCCTGAAGACAAATAAATCAGGCACATAAAAAGATAAAATAAGAACCCAGGTTTTGCTCTGGGCTTCCTAAAAATAAAAGGCCCTTAGTTCGTTTCCCTTGGCAAAGAATTGTTCGTTTCTGAGGTCAAGTGTTCAGCCTCATACCCTTGCAAAGATAGATATGATAACAATGTTTTCTTAATGGCTGTCCCAAAAAAATAGAACAGAACTCCCTGTTTGCATCCATGGGTGGAGCAGGGCACCCCAAACACACTGTTGAAAAATACCTCTTTCGATTACTTAAATGCTCAAATAACTTACCATGCAGTATTTTTTAACTGATTCACTGTGCCTAAAGTGCATTGCGTTACTTTGGGTAGGCTGGAGGGGGAGGGAAAAACTACATAGTTATTACTGGCTATAGACACTGCAAAAAAATATTACTTTAGGTGAAGTTGGACATCCAGTGAAATTTCTCAACATGGAAATGAAACCTCTTTCTTAGGAGACTGTAGCTCCTCTTCTTTGGGCTTCCAAAAACTCTTTTTTTTTTTTTTAATTCTCTTTTCAAAGCCCAGTACAAATATAAAATTTCTGCCTTGTAGTTTTGCTTTTTCAGAAGGAGAGCACTGGCCTCAGCAGTGATGTCTTCTTGTGGGCATGCTTCCAGCTGTGCCTTCAGGAGGTGCTGTTGTTGTTAGTTCATCTGCCTGGACAGCATTGTCCACAGCTAGGCCAGACATCCTCGTTGCCTTCAGGCCCTCATCGGTGGGTTGCGCTGCTCATAGGTCAGAATCTGTCACATGGATCTTGAGGAGCAGAAAAAAACTGTACTTCAGGAAAATCTAGTGTCTCATATGCTTTGCTTTCTTCTTCTTGAGTGCTATCTCAGGCTGCTGTTGAAATCTTCTCTTTTTTTCCTTTTTTTTATGGAATTTTTCTACAGCTGCTTTGGAAGGATGCCAAGCAAGCAGAAAATCAAAGTATGTATTATGTATGTGAGATACTAGTTCTTAATTTTTGTACAATGGCTTAGATCAAATCTTGACAGGATGTGGCTGTGAAGTTGTTCCACTGATTTCCAGTCAGTCTCTAACTGCCTTGAGGTCACAGCCCATGAAAACACATCACAGTCAGGGTCCCTCCAGGAGTACTACCTCATGGTGTGTTTAAACCAGCATTAGAGATAAAAAGTGAAAAACACAGGTAAGTAGGGAGCAATAAAAAAGAAGGAGGAATGCATCAGCAGACTGTGTTAGAAATATTGCAGCTTTCTGGCCCCTCTGTGGATCTTCCTCAGTCCGTTTCATTGGAGAGACAGGTGCCTCATGGGAGCATGTTGTCAATAGCCTCCTCTTCCAGAGACAGCTGCCAGGCTTTTCGGCAGCTCTCATCCATGGCTGTGTTTCGTTTTGGGGGTGCGAGTGTGTCCTGTGCACACCTGAGCTATGACTTGGAACTATTTCCTAGCCACATGTCCCAGGCTGCACTTAGCCCTCCTGAATGTCCCTGTGGTTGGTCTGGCTCACCAGGTGCGCGCGAGGACGCTCTATCACTCCCCCTCTTCAGCAGGACAGGGAGAGAAAAATACAATTAAAATTGTATCTTGACCCTTATGGGTCAAGATAATGACAGGGAGATCACTTACCAGTTACCGTCATGGGAAAAAGAGACTCAGCTTGGGGAAAATTAATTTAACTTATTGCCAATTAATCAGAATAAGTTAATGAGAAAAAATCGAAATCTAAAACCACCTTCTCCCCACCTCTCCCTTCTTTCTGGGCTCAATTTCCCTCCTGACTTCTCTACTTCCTCCCTCTGCGTATAGCCGGGGTATAGGGAGTTGGGGTTGTTCACACAGACACATCGTCTAGATCACCTCCACCAGTTCCTAAGACCTGCAGAAAGGGGAGGGGTTTTAAAATTATTCCTGACTATTGCATTAATTTAAAATTTCCTCAATGTCTCACATGTCATGGAGGAAGGAAAGAAAATCTCATCACCTCTTTTCTCTAGAAACATAGTTTAAAGAGGAGATTATGGTATTTTTTAATTTTTTAAAGGTTGTGTCTTAAGCAAAATGAATATTTAATTTGGATACATCTATTTTCTGAGCCATAGCTTCTAATCTGTGTTATTTATAATATGTCCTTTGGCTTCTTGACATTCCCTAGAGATGTCCTCATCCCTGGCATCATGTCATTTATTAGGACTGATTTCTACAAACCCTGTCTTCTCTGTGACAACTTGCTCTTACTTTCTCTAAGTACAGTGTTTCTAAAGAAGGAAAACAAAGACCCCAAGTAGTCAAAGAAGCAATTCCAATTTAGACCTGTAGATTTAGTGCCGGTAGTGAATATCTTTGTCCTGTACAAAGTTTCTGCCTTCTTTTGGGTTAGTTGATAACTTTCAGGATGACCAGTATCAAAGCTGCTTGTTCTTTTCCTTGTTATTTTATACTCATGTTCCAAACAGAGGCAGGGATCAGAGCATGCAAACAGAATCTTGCAGCTTTATTTCCTGCCATGACGTGACAGTGACCCTAGCAAGGTCGTCTTTGTAAGAGGAGTTCTGTGGATGTGAGTGTCCAGTTTAAATGCAGCTGCTATTCCTGTATGATTTCTCACTGCACCCTCTATTTCACCGTCAGCTCTCTGGAAAGTCAAGTGTTGAACACCTGCAGTGAAGTCTGGTGTGACAGGGAACCCACCCGTTCCTTTTTCTTGGAGTCTGCTTACGCCAGCACAATAGTGACGATGGAATTGTGCTAAGACACTGATCAAGTGTGCTGTCACTGCACTAACCCTGTCAGAACCAGTGTCCATGTCTCCCAGCCATGCTGCTGGTATGGAGCCCAGGAGCAGCTCTTCACAGCCACAGTCCACCGTGCGCCTGAGTGCCAGCAGCTGTTTTTTGGAGACAGCAGCCTTTTGCTTAGCAAATGATCCATGAAAGACAGGTGAAGCATGGTTTGTTACTGCCAGCGCTGGGAAGGAGAACACACAAATAATGTGAGGCTGCTTTGTTTAGTTGTCCCATATCTCCGGCTGCTGCCATACAGAAATCAACTAAAATGCATTTGATGCCAGGTGGCAATAATACTTAGATCTCAGTGGAAATGTGCATTTCTTTAAAATGTGGAGCAGTACTGTCAGATAAACATGGCTGAGAGGTATCTTTGAGCAGCTTTCTGGGCCTGCCAGACCCTGTTTTACATATATGGTTATTGCTCTGGATGACTGAGCAATAAAAACTTTTTTTGATTGTACAGCCTTCAAACCAGGTGCCTGCTATAAACATCTATTTCAAGGGGCATGTAAATTATCTTCTGTCCTGCCTGGAATTCAGTATACCTTAATGGAGCTAGCCACAGGAATGCTTCAATCTATTTCCAGCTTTAACTTTGGAAGGTTGTTGATGTGCTGTCGTAACACTGTACCTCAGCAACGCTGAGCAAATTATGGCAGTCGTCACATTAACCTTTCCTGGGAAATCTGCTGGCTTCACATTGCTCTGCTAAGAGCCTGGCAGTGGCTTTTGGGACTCATAGACGTCATCTCAAAACAATTAAATACCAAGTAACATCATTGCTGAAAGACTCATAACAGCAATGGCAGAAATACCCAGGCACTTTCAGAACTGCAAGTCTGTTCATTAGCAACACCACTGTGCAATTGCTTGTTAACTGTCATGAATGGCTGGTGCAACCTGCTCATTTCCTTGACTCTGAGCACAACCAGCAGTTTCAAGGCCTGTGCTGACTAGCTCTGTATTAAAAGTGGAAAACTAATCAGGCAGAGCAAGCAGCAATTGCTCTAAATACATATATTGGTATAAATTTTTATTGGAAAGAAGCAAGGGTTTCACCTGGTGCCACATCACACGATACTGTTAGATGCAGCATCGCTTAGAGCTGCTATAAAGCCATATATGGACTAAAAAAAAATAAAAAAGGGGGAAGAGCTAGAAAGGTGTAGAGAGAATACTAACCAGGGCAGGAATGTTTCTGACTACAATCCAGTGAGCAGGTGTATTGAAGACCCCCTGAAGATTTCAAATTACTGAAAGCTGTCTGGTTTCAGCAGCTGTGCAGCATCTCTAGATTAGCAAAGAGCTGTATTGACTTTGCCACTCTCCTTGGCAGCTGATCTGTGGTCCCAGAGATGCACTTCTGTAGTGCTACTCAAGTTTTACAGCATGGGAGCCTCCACAGACCAACCGGCACAGCAGAGGAGGGAATAAAACACCAAGCAAACTGCAGGCAGAAGTGGAAAGGTAGCATTTGCAAAGAGAATAGCTGATTATGCTGACATGGAGCAAAGGAGAGACCACCTGGGAGATGGTGTGCCACAGTTACTCCTGACTAGCTGAGGAAAAATACAAGGCTTTGGCAGAAATCCTAAAAACACTCTGGTAGTAAAAGGCAGCAGCAATCTGGCAGGTATGCCCTCATGCCCTTGTGGATACTGCTGATGGCTTTGCTGTGTCATCTGTAATGATGCCTTCCAGAAACTAGATCCTTGGCAGTGCTCATCGGTCCCCAACATGTACAAAAGCAAACTGTTAAAGTGCAGGTTTCCATGGAGAATTTATGATGTTTTCTCCTGGCAACCTGTTACAGAAGAGTCTGGGAAGACCCTCTTGACAAGTCACAACATTCAGACTGGACCTGCTTGCTTTCTAAACTTCCTCTCAGAGAGGAGTTTAGGTTCAGCTGAATCCAGTCTAATTCCCCAACTGTTAAGAGTTTGGACCTTAGGTTCTGCCACAGAGTCAGTTTATTTCAGCTTGAGCTTGGCCTCTCCATGAAGGACCCCAAACAAAGAAACCCCTGGGCAATTATACCCTTACAATCTAATTTCACCTCCTCTCACACGGCAGTTTGGTCCTATAGTAATATTTGGGTCTGAGGCCTTCTTGTTCTTCACTGGATCCTTTCTCTGTCTTCAGGCTGGTTATTCCTTTTCTTACCTTGAGGATGCAGCTTCTGCTAAGAATGTGGCTACCTTATTTTTCACAGGATGCAGCAGTCTCGAGGCCTCACTTCATGTAATTAAGAATAAATTCAGCATAAGCTCACTGCTTGCAGCTAAGGCTTCAGTAAATCTAGCTACTCATGCTAAGCAAGCTACGCTAAACAGCATACCAAGTCACACAGCGATACGTTCTATTTAAAGCTTACTTATTTGAGCTAAATGACTAGTATTCCTTAACACATGCTCAGCAAAGTCACTCATGCTAATCAAAGCAAAACAAGTTTCAATTCATTCTAATTTTAAGGAATTACACAATTAATTCTAATATTCTACAAGTAAACAATTTTAATCCCAACACAACCCTCCCCGGGGTAGCGCTGGCAACCTCCTTTTGTGTTGGCAGAGTGGGGCTCTTTTGACCCTTAGCAAGGAAGCTGGGAACAGGGACTTTTCCATCTGCCACCAAGGCCTGGGATCAGGGGGGGCATCTGAGCTAAAAGCTCCTATCCAGTGGCCCAGGCAGGTGAGAAGGGTACAAAAACTTTTATCTCCTCTACCCGAGGGGGGTTTACTGTTCCCTGGTTTGCAGCTGCTTCTGCCACACCTGGAAGATCTTCTTACTCCTTTTTAAAAATTCATTGCTTAACAGTAGTTGCTAAGCAGCTAAACACTCCTGTAAGGCCACCCACACTGCCTGTGCTGTCTCATGTCACCTTGAGCCCTGGGAGCAAGGTCTGGCGGATTTTCCCCGGGACAGCAGAGTGCCTATGTCAAACAGCCAGTTCCACTATTTTGGAAACCTGTTTATCAGAAACTGTTCAAGACATCAGCCTCTTCCCCCCCGAAGTTGACCCAACATCCTTCTGAATCCACTAGGTCTCAGAGCTCTTCTTCTTTAGAGAGGTTTCTCCTTGCACATCTGAAGTTCCTACCAAGGAGGAGCCAAAGCAGTGTAATGCATTTTGTTGACATTGTTTTTACAATGGGAAAGCACACATCTGAGGGGAGGGGGGGAACTTTCAACGTCAGAGATTTACAGGCAATGAGCCAGGCAAAAAAACAGTGTTTATCAGTCTTTCAAAACAAATGAGCTAGATTAAGGCTTTGCTATTATTCAAAGATAAGAAAGCCCTAATCAAAATCACATCTCTGAAATTTTTGTCTGATGGGTTTTGCACTATTCATCCCTCACTGGAGCAGACAGGCTGCCTTTGAATGATCCATTATCAGCCTGTATTGCTGTCCCTCCCAGTGGCAGCACTGTTCACACATCAGTGATTAATACTGGTTGAAATCTATTTTACTTCCAAGTAAAATATTTATCACTGATGAAAAAATTAGAGCAAGTGAGGTTTGCTCCAAAAATGCAAATGACAGTGTGCCCAGACAGTCGGGTTACTGTAATTGTTTTCAGTTCTGGTAGGTTATCAGGTATGATGGGATTTTTCTCTACCCCGAGACAGCAAGGAAATAGCTGAATATATTCCAGTGCTGGACAGACCAGGTACTTGTCCCACAGCAATGCAGTGAGATACTACATGTGCCAGGCTGCCTGGTGGATACCTGTGAAGTAGGGCTTGTTGCACCTTAGCCTCTCACCACAGGGAGAACAGTCGCTGCACCAGGGTGTTTTAACCATCAGTTGTTGCCTCTTCTGGGCTGATCACCCCTGTGGCTCCTTTTCCCCACCATGAGTACACCCTTCCCTGCCTGCCATGACATCACCATGCTGGCAGTAACCAGGTGCTACCAGTGGCTCATGTCACCTGCTTTCTCTCTAGCTTCTCATGGCATCACCCACACCAGCTTCTTGCACAGCAGGCAAGCACTAGCGTGAGGTGCTTTTCTGGGGCCCCAGCCCTAGCAGAAAGATTTCTGCAGGCACTGTCGAGCTCGGGGCACATGGGGAGACGTAGCATACTATGTCCAGTCCTGGGGAGAGAACTTGGGGTTCAACCAGGTAAAATAATAATAGTTCAGAGCTAACAGAACCAAATTTTTTTAAGCACATCTAAGTGAAACTTCCTAACCCCAAAACCATTCTGAGTCAATTTAGAACTTCGTTAACTTTACAGACTTGGAAGGTTTTGCCCCAAGATGATTTAGCCTTTTGGGAAGTCTTTTCTTAAAATGTAGGTCCATTTTTACAGGGGGTGAGAGGAAAATAATTGTAATAACTCTCGTGAAGGAGGAAATTTGGCCTCCTTGAGTTGGATCTTGAAGATGAATGACCAGGAGTGAACTCCAGGAACAGGCTTTCAAGACTGTGTGCTACTTTTTCTCCATCTTTTTTTTTTGTCTGTGCAGCGTATGGAGAGGTTGGCTGGTGCATAAACCAATTCCCATTGACACAAAATGCACCGCTACACTGCTGGCATTGGCCAGCTGTAGCAGTGGGACAAGGTACAGTTGCTAAACAGCCAGTTCACTGGCTGCAATCTTTTAGCATATAACAAATTTGTACAAGGTAAATTCTTTCTCTCCAGTAAATGATGTGCAGAAAGTGGCATTTTCCTTATATCACCCAGTGCATACGTGAAAAAGAGAGTTTAATTCTCTATGCTAGACAATTACTTCCAAAAGGAAGAACTGGAAATAAATAGTGCAGTGAACACATCTGCAGGAATTTATGAGAGTCTAATTGGTTTATCCTTAGTGACACTGTCAGGGTTATGTCCTGAAATATGTGGTGTCTTAATGCCGTGAGAGTGAACATATTTGAAGTGCCTGAAGCTAAGATAAAAATCCTGTTTAAAAGATTATGTCTTGCACCAATTTTCTGCCAGCAGCTGGTCTGTCAGCAGACTGCAGGAAATTCTTCTTTACAGCTTCTCAGCGTATTTTTGTTCCATAAGGTAAACAGCAATACGCGTGTTACATGTTGAATGTATGACAAATACTGAACACCTTGCGGGTCGCGTGCTTCTGCTCACTAACGCAAATGATGCTATTTGTACTACTGTAGTCCTTAGTAGTGGAACTAGTGCATCAGAAGGAAGAATGGTAATGCAGTACATAAAAATGCCTGTACTGCAGGTGAAGGCAGGCAGACCAACAACTCCAGGAAGGAGAAAAACAAGAGGAGAAAAAAGATACGTAATTTTCAGCAAAATTGTTCTGAAAAAGCACACATTCATCCCCTAACATTCTGCCTTTTCATTCATGGTACACTAATGCATCGCAGCCACAGTGGTAGTAGGCACTGTGCAGGGAGAGTAGGAGATCATTTCCACGCCATGGGGACTGCACCAAAGGGTACAAGGTGTGCACAGCGTGCTGAACTGTCAGGTCTTGTTAACGCTGTGAGTTTAGGGGCTTGAGCAGTTCCTGAAGTGCATTTGGCGCTAAAGCTGCTGCAGTTCAGTGGAGTAACTTGCATGGAAACTGAAAACAGTGTTGTGACAGCATTATTGGCAGGAATAAGGGGGGCTTCTAAGCCACAGGAAAAGTTCATCTGTGCAGGAAACAGCTTCTGCTGGAGCTCACCTGCCCCTTCGGATCAAATACCCCGCAGCATTCACGGAGCAACAAGCGTGCCTTGGCTGCCGCTCTGGCCAGCCATGCGAGCCACTGGGAAACCGCTGTCTGTGGGGAGAAACCTCACCCAACCCAGTCGCCATCCATTGGGAGCGCTGCACAGCCCCGCTGCGCCTCCGGTGAGGGAAAAGGGAACGGAACCACCAGCAAAGTGATCGTTACTCCCAGGAAGGCAGCTCCAGGCAGACCTGCCGCCCTGCTGTTCCCGCGAGCTTCGGTTCGGGGTAGAGCCGGTGAGCCCCCAGCTGCACGAACAGCCCA
Organism: Ceryle rudis; assembly: GCA_033439905.1. Classification (NCBI taxonomy): domain Eukaryota; kingdom Metazoa; phylum Chordata; class Aves; order Coraciiformes; family Cerylidae; genus Ceryle; species Ceryle rudis. Next base: position 89,291 of record JAAGNO010029238.1, read on the forward strand.
CCCTCAGGGCTGCCGGCACCGGCGGCCGCGAGGGCAAACGCAGAAGTACCACCGGACGCCTATTTACTCCCACTGCCCTCACGCCGAGGGCCTCGCCTAGGCCGTGCCGGACACCACGCACCGCCGCCGGCTGAGCCCGCCCCTGGATGGGAGCAATGGCGGGCCGACCGCAGGCAGTGCCTCGGCGGCCGTTGGGGGTCCTGCGGCGGGGCCTCTGCTGCGGGGCTGTTCGGCCGCGTGCCTGTTGGGCCGTTAACGCACAGCTCTCGCGGGAAGGGCGGGAGCGTTTCAGTGCCGCTTCAGCCGAGCGCCAGCCGTTGGTTTGCGCCGCTCCGTCCTAATTTTCCCCCTTCCCCCGCCGGTCTCGCTGCCTTCGCC
>JAAGNO010029239.1:8579-22785 GCA_033439905.1 Ceryle rudis
ATAAAAATCATAAAAATATTATAAACTTTATGTTCTGTGTTTATATAGTTTACTAGAATATAAAACCTGTGCAGAATCCAAGATGGCATATTTGGATAATATAGTCATTTCACTAATGTGACGACTACTTTAAAATATTGCAGGGGGTGTGGGGGTGAAATCAGAAGTTTTACTTCCACACAGGAAAAAAAATTTTCATTTTTACTAATTATGACAAAGCTAACAAATTGTCTTTTTAATGGTCAAATAACTAAGTAATTTTAAAAACAACATTTAAATTTTCATAAAGCCTCAATCCTACTTCCTGTCAGTAGCAACCACATATGTGATTTGTCAAAGTTTATACCATAAAGCAAGGTCAGAGTTAAACTGACCTATAACAGAAGTAAAATTCTGGAATGATAGAACTAGTTCTCAGTTTCTCAGCAATGTACTCAAATCAAATTTTCCTGTCCAAAGAACATGAGACTGGGACTTGAACAGAGCTGGAAAGGAAAAGACTGGAGCTATAAAGGAGCCCAGGGGAGCTGGACTTGCACCCTTCTGAAACCAGCAAGGAAGCACAGAGAAAGTGGCAACTTGTTCTACCATAGGGAGCAGCTTCTCTGTCCTTGCCACTCTACTTCCCAGCCTCTGCCAGCAGGGTTTCCCCAAATTCCTCTGTTGGAAAAGCCACCTCCTGCAGTCTAATGCCCTGGTGTCCTCCTACGTCACCTGTGCCTAGGATCCTTCCACAGAGCAACTGCCCATCTTGTGCTTTCAGTGCACCAGCGTTAAGATTTTTTTTGCTGAAGCTGAGCATCGTGTGCATTTGGGAATAAAACAGTTTTCTTTTAACTCGCTTCTAGGTAGATACAAGACATCTTTAGAACCACCTCTCACAGTAGAAAGAGAGCCAAAGGACCATACCATCTTCCTTGACTGTTACTACCTGTTCTCTTTATGCAAAGGTTGTATGTTCATGTGACTTCATTCATTCTGTTAATCAAAATTCTGGCATGGAAAAGTTCTTCAACATGCATGTACAAGAGAAGTTTATTTCAAGCTTAAAATACTTCTAAATTAAGAAATCTGACACATTATGATGGAGAAAACTTAAAACACACTTAAATGACTTGAAGGAAAACAAGTAACTCACTCAAGACCTCAGGACATTTATTTTAAAAGTAGCTAACCTATTCCTCCGAAAGGAAGTTTGTTTGTTCATTTTTGTGTGTGGGTTTGGTTTTTTTCCTGGTTTTTGGTTTTTTTTTGGTTTTTGTTTGTTTGTTTGTTTTATTTGTTTATTTTATTTTTATTATTTTTTCTCAGTATAATGCACACTGGGCTCCACAGCATAACAGGAAGTTCTCAAGCCTGTATTCAGAGGAGGAAGAAGTTGCTATATATTGAGGACTCATGGTTCAATGACTACTGCTGTAACCCTGATAGTTCCCCCCCTCAGATAGGATTTCCTTTTAATTCCTGAACACTTATGCCTGTCCTCAAACTCTATATGCAGAAATTCTGCCTCAACATTGTATTTTTATTATGCCTCAAAAAAACCCCAAAAAAATCCTAACATATAACTTTTTTTATTATCTAGTTTTCCTATGAACTTGCTCTCACATGTTGAATAACTGCAGAATAGAATGATGTATTTATGTAAAAAAGGAAAATTAATTCACCATTGCTCTTATTAATGTTTGAGTACTGTATTTGTTAAATGACTAAAATTCTTTTTTGAAGTAACCAATTAAAATAAGTATGCTTGGACATGTTTAGAAATCAACACTAGTTAAATGTATTTTAACTGAAATCACAATCCATGTGAGCCAGAGACTAATAAATCTGTTCAGTTAGGCTTGCACAGTTAAAAGACAGCAAAACAAATATGCAAAGGATTTCCCATAAGAGTTCTGTTTCTGATTAAGATTTATTAGGAATAGAAATACCTCTGGGAAAATTTTATCTAGGTGTATTTACATGCAGATATCATGTCAGCACTCTGTGTTTCTAAACAGCTAAGAGAATTAAAAAAAAAAAAAAGGCACAATAGTTGGTGAACAGACTTGCAAAACGTGTAGATTAAACACAAAAAGCATGGGTTTTTTTTTTGTTAATAATGTGGTGTTTCTAGAGACTACAGTTTCCACAAGTTATTTTGCTGACTCTGGTGTAGAACCTCTGATGTGGTAAAACAAACATTCATGTCTACAAACTGTAGAAATCAGTAGATACAGAGAAGAAAAACTAGATCTATGATTGGTAAAATATGATTTGAAAAAAAAGTGCAGTACATCACAGATTATGTGACTTAACTGAAATAACACAAAACCAGAGATGCATCAAAGGGGAGAGATTATTTTAAATTAAAAGTGTGCAGAAAAATAAAATAAATAAATAAAAGATATACAGAAAAAGAAACCACCAGACTCTTGTAAGTTTAATTACACACATTTTACTTCCAAGTGTTATTCAGATATAATACCCTGCTGTACTTCTGAGAAATATATCGAAACATTAGTTTTCTGCATACAAATAATTGTGTTTCAGAGAATGCAAATAGTTTCTTCTTGTTTTTTCCTAGTTGAAAAGTAAAAGCACACTGTATTTGAATAATATGCTGTTCTTACCTGTCTTGAAAAGCTAGCTTGTCAGTGGTATAAGATTACCTTGATCCGATGTCTACATCTAATCCTCTCACCTAAAATAAAACCTTATGCTAGGGGAGAGGATCTCATTTCTATTATTTTTTTTGTACCAAAAAAAACCCCAAAACCAAAACACACACCACCACCCCCCACCCAAAAAAAACAAAACCAAAAACAAAAACCCACAACAAAAAAACCACACACAGATGACAGATCCCTTAACAAGGTAGCCTAGAGTGACTGGTTCTTGTCACAATGTTGTCATAGTGACAATGACATCAATATACTTCGTGACAATCAGTACAGCAACTTATCTGGAGAAAACATCAGTGTTGATTCCTGAGTGTATTTTTGTATTGATTTCCTTTTCAAGTCTCATTAGATTAATTTTTGCACTATTCTGATTTCAAGCAGCATTGTGGGGAAAAAAAAAAAAAAAAAAAAAAGGAAACAATAAAGTTTGACTGTAAAATTTCTTTATACAATCTGAGCTATTTGTTAACAAAACAGAAACCTCCTAGCTCTGATTCTGTGATTCTCCACTCATATTCCTTTTTAAAAATAAGATACAGGATTGTTTACAGTATAAAGTACTATACTCAGATACACACAATAAAAGGAGTAGAAAATTGTCCCTTTGAAAGACAGAATACATGCTCAGTCTCAAGTATATTTTGCTAGCAAATACTCTGTGTCCACTAAACGCCCTCACTTGTTACCTTCCTGAAACCTTTTACATTTCCCTCAGTAACTGCAAGATGTCATACAATCATGTGAAGTTCCTGTGACAGAAAGTGTACCTTGCCCAGTTTTTGTCTGGGAACTCTGTCCCTATAAGTAGGTGAAAGTTTCAGTTCACCTCCTACCCAGCTAATCTCTGTACTGTACAAAATCTGCCAAGGCAACAAATTAGTGATAATTGTGGTATTTTCTACTGAGAATAGAAATCACTTTCAGACTACAGGTGCTAAAGTTTGATGTGGATTTCAAATGTTTCCTTCAGATGGTATGAAAAAAAGTTTTCTGATGTTAACACTAACTACTGACAACATCTTGAATCTTGAATGGACAACCTCCTTTTTCATGTTTATGCAATATATCAAGTGAGAATTAACCCAAAACACCTCTGCAGTTTCTAAAGAAAGAGGCAATATCATTGTACCAGTACATATATCAAACATATTCCCTTATCTTGAACATTCAATGTATTTGTAATAACTGAATAAGGAGAAATGCAGAGAAATTGGGTAGCTTTTAGAAGTAAGTTAAGTTTCCTGTCATTTACTATTAGCCACATTAAGTCTGTAATTGAAGCTGGTCATATATACTGCATGTAACCTGTCAAAGCAATTCACTCCATTTCAACATCTTCATTAACTGGGATCACTCATCCTCCAAAGGTGCCTCTCTCACCCCATTAACTATTGTCTATATTACTTATGTCTGCCATAATCTAGAGTTATTTCAAACTACACACCTTGTTTAGCCTGACTTTCTTAAAAAGATAATGAATCCTATTATACATAAATATGGATTCATATATGCTACGAAACTAGGCAGCATGCAATCAAATGATCAGGTAGTAGGTTTAGAAAAAATAAAATAAAAATTTGTTACTATTCATAATTAGCCAAATATCCATAACTAAAGACTGCATAATAAAATAAAGGTTTTTAAGCTTAGAATATGAGCTGGTTCACAAAGGAACAAGGATCAGCAGTGGCTACTCTCAGATGGTTAAACCACAGCCACTTTCTCGGAAAGTCTGAATATACACAGAAAGATTTGAGTTGCAGTACTTAGGTTGCCATATTTTAATATTATACTGAGCAGAAAGACTATCTTTTGTTTTGAAATGCGATTACTTCATGATGTGATAAACAAGACTTAGGCTCTTCACTATCAGCAGCAGTTAATGGAAGGCCTGACTGCCTCAGGCATTTTATAACTACCCTTACATGATTATATAATAGGCTTTGAAAAGTTTGAACAGAAGTATATATAAAGGATGAGCAACAGATAAGAAAGTTCTGTGACCTGGTACTTGGCACAAAGTCAGGTGCATTTACATCATAGCGTTCATGAAAACAGCCTTACTGATGCAAATTGCTAGCAAGTACTCCAGTCTACTGCACATTAACAACTCAGAACAAGGAAAGCACATTTTATTTCTTTATAAAGTAAACTTAAAGTAAAATCATTATTATTTAACAGGTTTTTAAATGCCTAAATTTAAAAATATTGTTAATAGTATAATAAATATTGGAATATTTTAGAAGGTATTTTTAATTGTTCTTCATAACTGCTATCTGCATTAGTGGATTACTCATCCAAAAGGCCAGAGAAACAAACATCTACCAGCTGCTCCTCTTAATCATCTGACACTGAATTCTTCCCTGAATTCCCTATATAAGGCATCCCTTCACAGAGCAATACAAGACAGAGGTTCAGTACTGACCTGAAATCATTCTATGACTGACCACTTCAAATGTTAAATGAGCTTATTTTAAACACTGTGGTGATATTTTACACATTTTTTTTCTCCAAAGTAATATGAACAATTATGAAAATAAAAGAAATCTTAAAAAATACAAGAAAACTGAAACAGTAAGATCCCTGAATTTTCACTGATACCCTAATATTTAAATCTTTATCATGTCTTCCTCACCGAAACCACATACTTTCTATGCAACAAGCATATATAAATGGATTTGTTCAGAATAAATCATGTTAGTGAGCACATAGGGAAAATTTATTTAAAAAGTCAGACAGAAATAGACAGTGAGACTTTTAGGTAGACTAATGGAGAAAAAAACCCACCAAACCAAAACACAAAATCCCACAACCAAACAACAACAAAACAACAAAACCTATCAGCTTAGAAATATATGTGATACCTTTCATTGCACTAAAATCACAAATGCCCAAGTTTTCATCACAGGAGATCTTTCAGCACATTCTGTCTGTATGTTCTTTTGGGCATCACTATTGTAAATTAAAGACCATGTGAAAGGTTTAAAATACCTACCAGCAAACATGATGGAACAGAGCTCCTACTCTCTCCAGTCTCCAGACTTTTTCCAATGTTTGTGTTTAATTTAGTGCCCATATCTGAAGTCATTTATTATAAACCAACATATTTTTACTTGAAATGCAGTTTAAATTATAATCTGGACATTACATGACTAGGCTTGTCAGGTATTTCTTGCTGGAATGCAATACAATACAGTTGAGAAAACCTTTGATTCCTTGCAGTTCTAGTACTTTTTGATTATTTTTTGTGCTATACTGTCTTTAGTGTTCACTATACCATTTCTAGATCAAATGAAAGATCTGAGCAATCAATACTCAAGTACAGGAAGACAAAGTACTTCAGAGTCCAGCAGCAGTTCTTTAACTGTGACAGCTCTCTCAGCTTTGTTGCCTCCCTTCACAAATCAATGGATACACTGCCAAGAACTCTACATATAAGGCAACATGATAGTTCAGGACAGGTGTCTCAGACTGTAAAAATCACAGAATCAGTCTGTTCGGAAGAGACCTTCAAGATTATCAATTCAACTCATTAACCCAGAACTGCCAAGTCACCACTAAACCACACCCCCAAGCACCACATCTATACCTCTTTTAAATACCTCTAGGGACTGGGACTCAATCACTTCTCTAGGCAGCCTAATCCAATGCTTTACAACTCTTTCAGTAAAGATTTTTTTTTTTTTCTAACATCCTAACTAAACTTCCCCTGGTGCAATTAGAGGCCATTTCCTCTTGTCCTATCACTTGCTATGTGGGAGAACAGACTGACCCCCACCTCACTACGACCTCCTTTCACGTGAATGCAGAGAGTGAGGAGGTCTCCCTTCAGCCTCCTTTTCTCCACACTAAACAACTCCAGTTCCCCCAGCCACTCCTCATAAAACTTGTGCTCTAGACACTCCACCAGCTTTGTTGCCCTTCTTTGGACATGCTCCAGCACCTCAATAACTTTCTTGTAGAGAGGGGCCTAAAACTGAACACAATATTCAAGATATGGCCCTACCAGTGCCAAGTACAGAGGACGATCACCTAGCGGAAGGTGTCCCTGCCCATGTCAGGGAGTTTGGAACTAGATAATCTTTAAGGTCCCTTCCAACCCAAACCGTTCTATAATCATCCTGACAACAGCTCATGCTGACAAAACATGCTATGTGGAGGGTGCCTGAGAAACTGGGAAGAGACACAACTGACAGGCATCACAATACAAGACACCATCCTGAAGCGCCATCTTCTACATAGCTGACTGAAAACCAGGATCCTTTTGTTAAGTCTGATCTGCCATCATTCAGACTGACAAGCATATATTTCCAACTGAAAACTTACATGCAGCATACTTGAGAAAGTCTGCAGTGTTTCCTTATTGTTTTGTTAAAGCTTGAAATATTAGTACATCTACAAATCACGCAGGCGACTGCTTTTCCTGCTGCAAGCACTGATTCTAACCTATTGCTCCATCCTTTCAATTATACTCTAGTGTATCACATTCGACAGTTTCACCTCCACCGGTGGCCTTAACCATACTCCTTGCAATGCACATGCTAATACAAGCAGAACTAAATTTAAAGTCTACCTCTTGTTTTATGTTCTGGTAGCCAAAGTCATAGAAGGTTATCTCAGGAGATGTTTTCTACCTATGTAGATTTTTCTTTATTTAAATGAGCTCAAGCCTGACATTTGGATTTTAGTTGTTTTGTATCATTTTAAGGCTTCTATTATCAGTACTAGTTTTGTTTATGTGGTCTTAACAAGTAATCCCACCCACTGCTGCAATCAAAGACAGAAGTCTGGGCTATGTAAAATATCAGTAAGTCATCAGGGAACCTTTTATATTCTTAAATTAATATCAGTAGAAGAGATAAGGTGCCCTATTTGTCTCAAGGATACATGTATCTGTGCTCTTCTAATTCATTAGAAGTTTCAAGCCCTTGTTGCTAATTTGCGGCAGAACATAACGTACAATCACATGCAGACCAATGTGATCAAGTGAATGCCCCTTTATTAACTACAGGGTGCGGTTTATATAGTCTCCCCTCTATGCATATGCTACCTGTAACATTATCATCGGCTAAGAAGCTTAAGCCCACTCTTGATTGGTTCTCATGCGGCAAGCACGCAGCGGTCTCTTATCTTCCACATCCTCTTTGGTATTCGTGAGTTGCTTACTTCGTTCAGTCACTCCCTTCTTTTCATCTTTGAGTGTCCTTGACTGAGGTCTAGGCTTCTTCTGCTAAATAGGCCAGATTGCTCACATGTCCATTCTTTGCTAAGAAATCCTCAACACTAATTCATCAAGATAAACACACATCACCATATCCTTTTCTATACTGCAGTCGAGAAGGCAAATTACTGATTATAAAACATTTTCCAAGACTGCGCAGTTTACAGTTTAAATTTTGATAATACTACAAATCTGCATAGTGGTTTGTTATGATCTACTAAAGTTCAAGTTATTTGGCTTTCAGTGAGGTGAGTTATTTACTGAAAACCTTCAGTGTTTGCACTTGTTGCATATACCTGTTTTAGCGTTTTATATTGCTTACCCTCTACTGTCAAAAAAATAAACCTCAGCCACCTGAGCAGCAAGGTAAGGTGGAGAAAACACAGTTTCTCCCTCAGAGAGTAGACTCATTACAGAGGAAAACTGAAAAGGTATTCCTATGAGATAAGTGGTACCACTTTGCAACAGTTCAGAACTATACCAGGAGAGTGCATCCTTGAAGGAGGCATACCCAGATACCAAGGGCAGCATCGATCAATTAATTTTTGTCAGATACTTCCCAATTCAATTTTTAACTGCTGTCTTCTTGTCTTTATGGGTGAGGTCATTTGTAACTTCCAATTCTGACTCATCATTTTGAATCAGAATCATGGGGTTCTCCTTAATGATACTTTCTAATCTTATTACCTGTATGCTTTCTTATAAATGTAGTTGGGCAGCTTTCTTTGGTTCGCACTATGGAAATGTAAACCTCTGATCTTCATATAAAAGCCTGGCTTTCATGCCTAATATGTCCCTCCTTAGTTTTGTAAACAGAACATTTTAATTAAAAAAAAATAATAAGCAAAATGAATAATTTTGCTGAACAGTTACTTTTGGATTAAATTTACCAAGCTATAATTATATCCAAAATTATGTTTCCTCTCCATAGTAGACCATTCATTGAAACAGAATATATTCTATGTTTTGGAGGTATCCACACAAGAGGGAATAAAAGTATTTTCAAGATTTGTCATCTGCTAACCCAAATCCAATTTTATTTTAAGTGTTTCTGCAGAAAAAATATGAACATTTGGAAATTAATCTAATCACTATACAATTACTTACTCAAGACAACAGAAAATCAGAGCCAATTAAAACCAAAAAAAAACCACCCCAATCAAGGGTCTGGAGGGAGCCTCAGCCTACCTAGGTAATTGGGCAGAATAATGACAAATAGCATTTGGGGCAGTATATTCAAAGTCAAGTGTGCTGGACTGAGACTAAGTATCTTAAACAACTGCACAACGGTGAGTTATGGATATATTTAGACCCAAATCTCAACTTCAAATCCTATTGTGAGCATGAAACCAAGCTAGATATTAAGACACAAAATGAGGAATATGAAATAAACCTGAGATTAATATGTTAGTCAATGCTATAATACTCAGTCTCTCTGTACAATGTGTTTGTATGACTTAACTTTCAATAAATATAATCCTAAAAAGAATATTCAATCTAGATTGCAATTATTTAATAAAAGCAGAAAAATCATCCTTTCACATCAGGAAAGGACTAAATATATTTGGATTATTTAGTTTAGAAGGATGATGCATAACAGGACAGAAGATAGATAAGATATATGAAATAATTATAATAAATATAAGCATAAATTATAAATATAAAAATGTAAATGTACTTAAAGTATTTAGTGGTAAGTGGTACCACTTTGCAACAGTTCAGAACTATACCAGGACAGTACATATTTAATAAATAATACCATGATTATAAAGAAAATAAATTGTACAAAGACGACTGAAAGCTGTCTTTTACTGTTGCATAAAGCGGGAGTAGGTGCTTAAAAGAAATAAAAAGGAGAAATGCTCATTCTCTCCCACTTAAATTTCAAAGTGAAATACACTGCTACAATATATCACTTCAGGGAAGATCTTATGAAAGAAAAAAAAAGATTAATATCTAGAATAACAAAAAGCATATTTCACTAGCTAAAATTCAGCGGGAAATTGAAGTGTCTCGTTTCAACTGTTAATTACTTGAAGCAATTTTCTGGTTTAATGTATTTTGTTTCTTTTTAAGTAGCCAGTACTGTCAATAATGAAATGCATTTATCTTTGGACTGATTGAGCATGACAACACTTCAACTACTATAGTTGCTCAGTTAACAAGCATAGTTCCAGACTGCATTAGGTTGCACTTAATGAACCCACAATCCAGACCTATGCATTTACCTAAGGACTCTCTCAGTAGGCAGCTTACAAACTCATATTATCTGTCTGCTTTTGAGAGGTTAACTTGCATGTTTGAAGACCGCCTTGTTTTGTGTTCCTTCTCATGATTGTACTGATGAAACCACCACAGTAGAGATCTAAGAGAACAAAGCTATTTTTCTCTGATAAACAATGGGTATGCGAAGAAAATACTCATACTGTGAAAACAATGTACTCAGCTCTGTTTGATGATGGGTAAGGTTGATAGAGCAAGCATCATAAAGCTTGTTACAGAGAGATTAACATGTTTTCATAACAGAAGAATCTAGGTTAATTCGGGGGTCATTTTAGCCAATGTTAAATTGTAGTGAGGAGACAGCTCTGTTTGGAAGACAAGGGTTGCTCAACTTGCTTTCTTGCAAATGCAAAATCCTTTGTACCTTGGGCCTCCTAACATAAGAACAGGAGAGGGGATGTTGAGACACCAAAAGGCAGAATAATTAGTGATTTTCTCGTGAGCCTTAGCTCATCTTGCAGGGCCTGTAGATAAGAACTCATTGTCAACAAGAGGGGCTTACCAGAGACAGGCCAGACCATATCAGTTCTGCAATTAGAAGCCTGGGACACATCATCATTCTGAACCAAAGGTGAAAAGTACACTTCAAGGAAGACTGGGAGCCTTCCTCCCAAAGACCCCTGAAGACCCTGGCCCATGACCACCAGACAGCAGTGCGCAAGCGCCAATGGGAGGAGGCCTATGATAATGAGTTCCCGGAACTGATTACAATAATCCAGCCCCATATAATGGATATGTAGGCAACTGTATCGAATATGCATGATTTAGTGTAATAAATACCTGTTCACAGGACAACTTGGTGTGCAAGTTAGGAGGAATGATCCCCCTTGCACCCGGCACCTTAATAAACATACCTACTTTACAACTATCCTAGTTGTGGAGTCTGATTTCCACACATCAAAAGTAAAATGACCTAGATGGGGAGGTAAACAACCCATATACTGGAATCCACACTAGTCAAAATATCCTTAAATGGTGAAGGGATTACTACTACTCTCCTAAACTTCACAAGTAATGATACATAAGGATACACAGCCATCTAGTGAGTGACGAAGGATGCTAGTGGAAAGGAGCAGATGTCCAGAACTCTGTTCTGCTGGGATTTAACTACCCTTAGATATTGGAAAGTTTAATAAAAGTCAGTAACTGTTAACACTTTTGTTTGTTTTGTTAAGTATGGAACAATGTATAATAATTTATAACATTTTTAGATGCAAAAGTACAACATGATAGGAAGAGTATTTTGAGGAGGAAAAATACAATTGAGTTCTGTCCTGAAGGTATCAAAGTACCATTTTTGTTAAGAGCATGCTTTTTCATGCAGATTGTGATGTTAATAGACCTAAATACTAAGGAATAAAAATACTGGTTCCACTATACACATGTAAGTCAAATATATGTTTCATGAACAGCTGCAACACAAACATTTCAGTCATGCAGGTGCCCTTTAAAGTGAGTGAACTTATGACTGCTTTCAACAAGGTTGGATAACTAGATGATAAAAGCAAAGTCAAATAGGGCTGAAACTAACAGTATTAAAAAAATTCATAGTAGATCCGAAGGTTCAGAAATGCAGTTTCTGACTGATTATGTGTATTACCCTGCCTTCACCAAATACAAAGTAAAACGATTCATTTACAGAATGAGAGAACAGGCTCATAACCTGTACACACAGCACATTATTACAATTCAGTGAGTGGGCTATTTACTAAGCTCTGTGTAATCATTGAGATTCCTGAGACCTTTCCTCCCCAGTGCTGTATTTGAATTAGATGCAATCTGCTGTGAAGAAGTTTTTATATATTTAGGAACATGCAGTCTAATCTAGATTAATTTAAACAATAATACCTCAAAACTGGTTGAGAAAATCAACTTGGTAATTATCAGGTTCATTTTTAAGATTGAAAGCTTTGTTGAATCAAATTTCTTACAGAGATGTCCTGGCTTTCACTCTGCTCAAAGGTTTTACAGACAATATTCAGTAGTGACAAGAAGTTCAGCATCACCTAATGGCTTGGGTAATAGAGAAGTAGCTTTCCTTGAATTTACAGACACCATGCTAAGAGAGTCTTAAGACATGCTGCAGAATGATTTTTTAAGATTAAAAAAAAAAAAATACAAAAACAAACAACCCCCCAACAAAACAAACCAACCAAACAAACAACAACAAAAAAATTTGAAGAACCTGTCTAGAAGAGATTGATCAGCTTCAGACAATTCCAAATGCATATATTTCTGCCAGATATAGTATAAGGAACAACTGATAAAGTAATTCCACATATTTTCAACAGTTGTGGTATTGACTAAGTAAAACAGAGTGTTTGCCCTAACAGGAAAGTAATTTACAGAACATCAATATGAAATGCTCTCTAGTAGACCCTCAAGTTACAGTTTAAGGTAAGCGTTGCTTACCTTTGCTTACTTCTAATTCTGACCTATATATAGCGTGCCTTCTTTCAACTGCTCAGCATTAAGCACCACAAAACCAAACTTACTCTTTTTTTTTTTTTCCTCTTAATTCATTTCTAGTTAGGCAGTAGAAGAAACAGTTTAAACTATCACAAGCTGGTACAAAAGCAGCATCTTACCAGTCTTTGGCTCCTGTGAAAAACAGAGGCTTAACCAGAACGTTCCTGTGAAAGCATATTTAGCACAACTAAGCAGCCATCCCTTCATTAAAAAAAAAAAAAAGTTAATTTGGGGCACAGCTAATTTAATTCAGCAAAGGCTATTGTGACCTTTAATTGCATATTAACACCTCTGATTTGAACTAATGACCATTTCCTGGATATGAGTCTGAGACACAGTGCTAACAATGAGTAATTCCTGACCTTTAGCCATTGAATTAACACATCTAATTGTAAATGAAAGAGCAGTTAAACCAAAACTCTTCCTAATGAAGTAGCTTATATGATTTTTATTTGGCTAGTCTGCTACAGAATATCAATACCTTTAGAGATTGGGAAGGATTTTTTTTTTTTTCCTGAGTCCTTCCTAATTTAGATCCCACAGAAGTTGCTCTGGCTGTATGTGTTTTACAAAACTGCAGTTGGAAGGTTTGCGTCTATATCTTGCTGCTGAAAGTGGCAATATGTCAGAGCTACTTGAATTTGAAGCTTCTTACTGTGTTTCTCTGTGCGTCTTGTGATGTAAAGTCATAACCTGTAACCAAAGCTCAGTGGGCTGTGGTCTCGTCAAATCACATAGAGTAAGAAAGATTAGGCTGGCAAATTCATATATGGCAGAGCTCAGTGACATTACTATTTCATGGATGTAACTTTCTACTTTCTTCCAAGACTTCTAGACTATCCTCTCATGCAGACCTATAAACTTAAACCTGCAGCTAATCAGGAAATATGTAAATTATGATCCTTCTGACAGAAAACTACAGCTAACTTACTCAAAGCATAAATTACACACAAATGGCATATCTATGAGCATAGTCTGTGAAAGATTTGTGTCTTTCTGGTGTCATGATATTGAGGTTCAGTGGAAATGTCTAGAACTGTGCACTTAGTGGAATGGGAAATATCAAAATCTTTAGTTTCAAGACCAGATAAAAAAAAAAGTTAATGCAACAATTTTAAACAGAAGTGTGTATTGTCTTCCCTAGAAATGCAAAATACTTTTTTGTTTCTCTTGTCTTTTTCTATCTACCGTGAGTCTCTAGGGGATGTCCAGTACAGGCTGAATCTCTGTCTCTTTTCCAGAGACTCTTTCTATGCTTGCTCAGCTACTGTAAGTATTTTCCCCTCCTTCTAATAAAAACCTCTAGGCAAATGCATTTTCCCATGAAAGCATTTTAAATGTTGTCACATTCTGCTAAAAGGAGGCCACTTCTTAAAATCTTAAGTTACAGCCATAATTGTATTTAAAGGACAATACAAAACTATTAGAGGAATTCTGCTAAAGAATAAAAGTAGAAAGCATTTTTTGAGTTTTAGTAATAGCTATGTATTGGTGCAGCCTTTAAGAGGCTTTATATTTATATATATATTTGCATATATATAAAAATTATAATTATCAACACCTGTTG
>JAAGNO010029241.1:0-11660 GCA_033439905.1 Ceryle rudis
AAGAGAAGAGAAGAGAAGAGAAGAGAAGAGAAGAGAAGAGAAGAGAAGAGAAGAGAAGAGAAGAGAAGAGAAGATGGTGTGTGTACCCGTTTGTCCCTTTCCCCCAGGGCCTCAGGCAGCAGGGTATCAGCCGGGTTTGCAGGGGCACCCCCGAGGGCCCCCCTGGGCCGCCCACTGGAGCGCTGAGAACGTTTGAGCGCACCTGGCACAGCACGGCTGTGCTGGTTGGATGTGAAAGTCTCTGAAGGGTAACGACCACTTCCACGGAGAGAATGACAAACGGCAGCCGCCTTCTCCTGGCTGCCGTCCTGTGAAGCCACAGAAGCAGAAGGATGCTACAGAGATGAAGAGCAGCAGAAATAGGGGTAGTAAACGTTTCGGTGGAATGCAGTTCTAAAATGAGAGGAACAAAGTGATTTTAATAATGTCTTAGCTGCTACATGGGAACGGTAGAAAAGCCATCAGTGATGTAGGCAGGTGAGAAGCTTCAGCCAACATAGCTGTGCTCTCACTAGGAAATGCTTCAAGTGGATTTGTTAAGACTCTCAGTTTTGACTCAAGGTTGCCTGGGATTTTTGCTTACACACACTATAAACTAAGACGACCAAAGGCTGGCAGTAGACTTACTTCAGGGATTTCAGTAAAACCTGCTGTTCTGCATTTGGAAAAAAACAGTGTCACTGCTGTGGAGGAAACGAGTAGGTGCCTCAAAAGGCTCTAAACAACACAGCCACTGGTACCAGACACCTTAGCATCAGAGAGGGTGTATTGTTAGCAGCCTGGGAGTTTCTAAGAGCCGTCAGAAAAATGCTTTCAGTCACTAAAACTCACTTTCAGAAAAAACTGGAAATCCAGGGGATCTCCGGGGAGCGGGAAAGAAGTTCACACTGCAACAGTGTTTTGAAAGCTGTACAAAAGAAGCCAGGCAAGCCGGGCTGTGAGCTTCCCTCCGGCCCACAGCCTGACATCACCTGGACCCTTCTGGTCATGGGCCAGAGGAAAGCCCATAGCCTGAAATGAGTGCTGCCCAAAATGACTCTGTTAACACATAATAAAATAGAAGGAAGTACATTATTCATGCCAGCTGACACGGATTTATAGAAAGTAGATTTTTCTGAGATCTTTTTCAGAAGAGTAAGACCTTAATTCATAAAGACTGTTATTTTCATATACAACTACTATAAAGCATAAGGCTTTAGTTTTGAACAGTTCTTCCACCAAGAGGTTATAGCAAGTTAATGTACCAGACAGTTCCAGATCCATTGGTTAACTCGTCAGTCTCGATGCTAAACAATCATCGCTCAGTATCATTCCTCGTTCGGGTGTGGTAACCGGCGGGACTCCACCCGGGCCGTCTCCTGGCTATTTTCCATTTTGATCTGCGATGCAGAAAACATAACTCATCATGTTACAACAGACCAGAGGAACTGAAATGAAAACAGGTCACTCATGGAGTCAGGTGGTAAACAGAAAGCAAGCATGTTATATGTAACTTTATTACAGGTAACCATGAAGCTGTACGTATAAGAACAGAGAATGAAGGCCACAGTACCGCGATAGGAAACTATACTTTGAAGCAGTGGCTATGGAAAAGACTCAGAAAAGAGGGGCACAGGAGCTGAACAGAAATTCCCACTACAAGGGGACCTTATGGGGTAATGTAATCTTCAGACACACCCAGGGAGAGGAGCTTTGAGTCGAGCTAATGAAGTTATGAGTATTTTGGGATTTGGCACTAACCTTGCCATTATGCTGGAATGCTGGGTCTAGCTCTCCTAGGCTCAGGTCAGGCTGGGTGTTGCCACATTAGCTGGGGGAAGAGGTGTCTTGCTGCATTAGACCCAAAGTGCATGAGATGGATCTCCTAATGTCCAGGGACTTCGCTTGCAGACAAGAAAATGACCAGAATTATAAGACCTGTGAAAGCAGAGCTTTTAACATCTGAAAGACTGATTTCTGATAGCGACCAGGTATTACTTTTCTGGTACTGAAACCATTCAATGTAACTGATTTTTTGTCATAGATGGAAGTCAGTACCTTTGAGGTCATGGTTTGCATGCTTCTCCCCTGTGCCTGGGGACAAAATTACGTCCCTAAGCATAGCTACCTTCATCAGGAAAACCTTACACATTTCTGAGGATAAATGCAAGACCATTTCTTTTACTGGACTTCTGAAAATACCAGATTAAATTACTTGATGGAGTTTCTCACATTCAGCAGAGAGAATGTATTTGGTTCCTCCAGCACTTCTTGGAAAGGAGGTGCGGAAAGAAAGGGTGTAACATGTAACCGAGCTGTGCCACCAGCTCTTAATGCTGGTTATATCACCTTCCATTAGTTCAAAGCTCTTGCTCAGTTTGCTACAGGGGCTCAATTCAAACATCTTGCAAACAAAATCCGGCAAGAACAAGCATTCGTGGTCTTTTCAAGGGTTTCCTCAACCTCAAGCACCCCTCCTTCCACCCTCGATTTTGCTGTAGGACTGCTTTCCTGCAGAGCAGCTAACGCCAGGGCTTGCAGCTGTCCCTGCCCACGGCTTTATGTGTTTGTAATCTCCATGCATCTTAACACTTCACCACAGCATTTTTATATATATTTTTTTTTTATGTTAGCTAGAGCAGAACAGCCCATGTCACCAGGAAGTTAAAAGTGCCTAAAAATGTCAATTCTTTTTTACTGAGACAGTACACCGAGGATACTTACTGAAGATAGAAAAAAAAGGGACCTCTGGAGAGAGCCTGCTCCAGTCCCTGCTCAGAACAGGGTCAACTTAGCACATGCTGCTCAGGGTCTTTTCCAGTTGAGTTTTAAATATGCCCAAGGATGGAGATTCCTCAGTCCCTCTGGGCAACCAGTGCTTGAAAGGCTTTTTCTCCTCTAACATTGTGGTGGAATTTCCCTCTCTGGTTCCCAACAGCATCAACTGGTATTTATAGGAGGAGGCAGTATGCTTGATGGCCACGCGATGAAGGACAAACTGCTTTGCAGGGTGGTGGCATTTACATTCTTCAGCGTGCTCTTGGTCTACCTGGTTGCTCAGCAACTTGTTTCCAGTGAAACCAGATAAGATTCAAGTAGAAACACTGTTCTCCCAGTCAGCAGGCACTTAATGACCAGGTAGTTGACCAAAGTGTTTGATGAAGTCAAAGTAGACTCTGTTTCAACCAGTACTTTAATCATTTTGTTTACCTGTCTCCATTTCATGTCCATCTTCTCATGCAAGTTTTAGTAATTTCTGGTTCCCTCTCTGGTAGCATCTCCTGAAGAATTTTATAAACCATTCCCAATATCCACGGGCTTTCAACTCTGACTTGCCGACAGCACTGGACTCCATCCTCAAGTCTTCCACTCACAAGTGATACGCTTTTCCTCCTATTCTCAACTCTATTTGGAATTGAGAAGTTCAAGAGACTTGTGATTTTCAAGTCTACTTTTGCATAATATTCAAGTTCCTGGTGCTGGTGATCAGAGCAGACATAGAGAGCACCCAAGCACCACAAGCAGAGCTGTCTGGCAACACCAGAAATTCCCATCACAGCTGGAGCCACCATCTGTAAGACACCACACAGCACATTTAGTACTTTAGGAAAAGTGTTACTCTCGGGTGGTCTCTTGAAGTGGTTCCTGCTGAGCCAGACAGCAGTATGCCTTACTTTAATTCTATTTGAGGTGCAAAACCCAGGAGGAATCTTCTAACTACAAAATGTTACATAAAACTGAATCTGCCTGTAAAGAAAATCCCTCCTCAAGGGCTAAGGGAAAACAAAGCAAACAGAACAAAGAAAGCAAAGGAGGGCAGGGATACCATACCTGTAGGATTGCTGGCCTGAAAACGCTACTGCTCTGAAGGCAGAAGTCCAGTTTATGTAGTCCATATTTTATGACAAGTTCCGAGATTGATGTCATAAGTGAACATAGTAAAAGACTTGGCTGGCTTTTTCTTCTTTCAAGTGAACAAAACCTGTTGCAAACAACCTAGAAAACCCAGAGGGATTTGTTTTGCATAACCTGGACCTACCCTTTCTCTGGAGCTGCTGGGACATGGACCATTCTATACTATAAACATGTAATAATGGAAATGAACAGAGATCACTATTTTTACGTTAAAAAGAACCCACAGCATTAGTGAGTCCAGTTTTTGTAGCCCTCGGGATTTCCTTTCTCTTTTTGGCTGACTGGGCAGCAGCTGTTCCTGGAACTGTTTCTAACCAGAAGTGCAAGCAGGCAGGTGTCCTCCCTGCCTGACAGCAATCACAGTTCTGCCTGTTTAACTGTCAGGATTTACCAAAAACCTGCACAAAACCCCAATGTGTAAATAAAACATGACCCGAAACCTCACGTTGCAGTCATGAGGATGCAGCCCTGCCTGAGCCAGGACCGGGGGCTATATATTGGCTGTTGCAGGTTTCAACGTGAAGCAATGCAGGGGGTTGGCACGGAGCAGCCTTCCCTGCTGACCAACCCAAACGCAAATCCCAGCCCAGATTGCTTTCAAAATGCAAGTACGGAACCTCCAGTGATTCCCTTTCACTGATGCCACCAGAAGACCCGCAGAAATGCAAAAGCTGTACAAGTTGTTGACAAACATAACTGACTGTGCATTTGGTACTTGTGCTTGAGACACAGTAATATAGTGAAAGACAGCAAAATTCTACTGATCTTGACAAAACAACTGACTTCCCTGACACCCAGATGGATGTAACTCAGTATTAAAGCCAGTAGCTTCATGAGACAAAAACCTAAATTAATATCCCAGGAAATAAGAGGGGTAGTTATAGAGAAGTATTTATAATTAGTACATTATAACTCATACACAATTTTATTTTTGCAAGGAGGCTTCTACAAACCATATCATATAAATACTAAAGCATTTAACTTCTTGGGTTTGATTTTTTTTTTCACAGAATCACAGCACGGTAGGGGTTGGAAGGGGCCTCTGGAGATCATTGAGTCCAACCCCCCTGCCACAGCAGGAACACCCAGGGCAGGCCACACAGGAACAGATCCAGGAAGGTCTGGAAAGTCTCCAGAGGAGGAGACTCCACAACCCCCCTGGGCAGCCTGTTCCAGGCTCTGTCAGCATCACTCTGAAAGTTTCTCCTCAGGTTTCCATGGACCCTCCCATGCTCCAGCTGCACCCGTTGCCCCTTGTCCTGTCACTGGATGTCCCTGAGCAGAGCCTGGCTCCGTCCTTCTGACACTCGCCCTTTACATCTTTAGAACCATTAATGAGGTCACCGCTCAGCCTCCTCTTCTCCAAGCTGAAGAGCCGCAGCTCCCTCAGCCTCTCCTCAGCAGGGAGATGTTCCACTCCCTTCCTCATCTCTGTGGCTCTGCACTGGACTCTTTCCAGCAGTTAAGTTTTTTTGTTTGTTTGTTTGAGAAACAAGAGAAAGAGCTGGGAGACGAGCAGCTGAAACATGCTGTGTCTGCACACCTGCGGAGTGCAGGTTAAGACGGCTCAACGCCAAGACCCTAGAAGCTGCCCAAGAGAGGCGTGGTGGCTATGAGACATGTTTCTGAAGCTCTGTGGGGAACCTTCAGTGTGGAAAAGCCAGCTGGCAGGTCACGCCCCACAGCACACACCTACTTTGATTTCTGTGCTTGGAGAAGCTGAGCCAGGCCGTCTCTGCATTCACACACCTCTGGAAATTCTTTTGGAGAAGACGGGGAATTTATAAATAAGGGCGTAGAGAGCTGTGTAAGGCTCAGATGTCTGCTGTTGACAGCACTTGAGCCTGTTAAGATATGGTGAATGCTGGACTAACTTAACCCAGCTGCTAAGTCTGGTCTACGATGATGTGTGTGGACCTGGGAAGAAAACTGGGAAGAGAATGACTGTTCTGGCAGCTACACAAGCCTGGGGAATTGACCGTAAGGTGCTTCAAGTAGGAATTTTGTCTGTGTAAAGGGAACAATGACAAAACAAGAACGGTTAGAGCTTCTGCAGTCTTATACATCTCCCCTCAAAATTATTTTCCCTGTGTAAAAACCCCAAAAGCTCAAACACATCTATGACTTTCTGGTAAACCAAGACAAAGTCACAAACCAAGATGAAAGTTTGATACCCTACACAGCTAAACTTCCGTAGATTCTCACCCAAGAAGAATTGTAATGCTATTTTTAAAACACTACAAATGCACTACAAACATTACACTAAGGCAGTGGGTACTGTAGTTGTGAGATGTCTGCTTTTCACCTTTAACATGCCCAGTTTCCACGGCTTGACTCCAGTGTGGATTCAGAGCCATCTTCTGTGCTACTGTTGCCATAGTCCATGAGCAGTACCTCTTATGAAGAGCAGATAACTAGTTAATAAAAAGGCAGCAAAAATAAGAGTAGCAAGTGAACTCCCTGCCATCCCCCAGCTTGTTCAGAATACATATCCCAACAGATTTAGCAAGCACTCACCTACTGGCTTTGATGAGCTCCACTGCTCTTACTGCTAACAGCTACAGGAAGCACTGCAAACTTGAAATTAAAAAAACCTTTTACTACTGAGCTTCACTCATCAAACCATGTCAGTTCCATGAAAAAAGCCACCTTTGTAAGCTCTAAATTTAATGGCCAATGTGAAACTGCCACTTGTCCTTCTCCTGTGTATGACTGACGAGCCAGGGGAATTACAGTGCCTGTGAGCCGTTCTGTTGCACGTGTCAAATGGGGAACAGCAGGAGGAATTTTTTTCTCTGTCTATAGTAAGTGATCGCAAGGAGCGGGACAGCATTCACCCGCTATCGGTCGTGCGTATGTGTACAGTCTAATCTAGGTCTCTAAACTCCTCCAAAAGTCAATGAGGAGAACAAGGGGAGAGGTGTGGCCTTTTAAAGGTGTTCATTCAAGAAAGGGGTGAAACTGCCTCCCGGAGCTGCCAAGTTAGCTACGCGGTCTATAAATAGAGTTCAAGTTTTGGACAGCTTAAAGTTGGGCAAGACGACCTTGTTTGTAAGTAAGCCCTAATTAAAAGGGTTATTTCACTCTAGGCTATAAAATAGTTTGATCAGATTATGTTTGGCAGTGGAGACATATCCTTTAGGGGTAATGGATCTAAATTTCAGTGGTGTCTCTGGGAAAGCAGCGAAGGGGATGGGGAAAGAGCAGGAGTATAGCTGAGTATTCTGTAGGATAGCCAGTACTATGCATACTTCCCCTTTTGTTGAGGTTGTTTTTCACATGGTTGTGCACTTTGAAAGCATTAAAACAGAAGGTAATATTCCTTTTTATTGCACGGAATTGTCTAAATAGCCATGCCAAATTTATTTATTTATTCTATTTTTGTAATATCTCCCGATGAACAGAGGATTAACCTTTATCTGGATATGCCTGGGGAAAAAAAAAAAAAAAAGTCGTCAGACCTACAGACCTCATCAGCATACTGCCCATGCTTTCAAAGATGCATGGAAGTTCTTTGTTCTTCTAAATGAACAAACCCAACTACTATCAGAAAACTCTTCTCGAATCATTTAAAACAATCAGCTACCATTCTTTTAATCTTCCTTCTAAAAACAATGGGGTATTTTTTATGTTGTATAATTTAAAAAATCAGAATGTGCTTTCCCATTGAAAGGGGTTGAAACGGACTGTGCTAATTCCGTGGTGTATAAAACCCAGGCTCAATCATAACACCTCAATTCACACTGTACGATTCTTCAATCGGCCACAGTCTAAAGTGATGTACAGATTAGTTACTGAAAAGGATTCCACTGAAAAAAATTAGTGAATTCTGAAAATGAATTATAAAATCAAAATTTATGCAAGGAAGAAACCCCATAATAACTACATCACGGCTCAGCTTTGACAAATACTAGCTTACAGTTTCCCTTAAGACAGAACTTATTTTTTCACAGTGGCTCTGAGAGAACTAAAAAGGGGCAGTCCCTATGCACTGCCTCATCCGAAGCAAAGGTGAGTTTCACAAATTATTTGGAAAATTATCAAGAGAAACCCTGTTACAGACTCTCTCCTGAGGCACAGTTACCCAGGTGCCAAATGTTCTTCCTGCTCAAAGAACACCTTTGATTTAGGCAGGCTAATGCACTTTCCCTTTGGCTGGCACACATCGGCTGTTAAGGATGTGGTTCTTAGCAAAGGAAACTGCACCCTACTGTGTCGTGCCTGATAGATGGAGTACAGATGCCAACCTCTCACCAAGATCTGACATAAAATACCAAGTATTTTACAGAAAGTTCTAAAAATTTGAGACTGGCTATAGTTTCTACAGTCAGGGTGACTGAGATTTTAGTGATTAGCTCCAGGACTTCTCTACAACCATCTGTTTCTTTTTTGTGAGCTGATTATCTCCTAACAGTGGTCATTCTGCCAAATCCAGTGGGAATCAAGAAGGAATAGAAAGTGTACACGTGCCACCATGTGCTACTGCTGACTTTGAAGGAAATCCTGCCGGTTAGTCACTCAGTTTCTATGGAGTAACAGAAAGATGAAGCAAGTATGTTAATATTAATTGTAAGCAATTTTCTGTCTCTTTCATCTTACCTGTGCACTATCAAATTTTTTTGCAGCTGTGTTAAATGTTCACGCTAAAAACACTGACGCCATTGTATCTTTGCTGGTGAATATGAAAATGGCCAGAACCCAACCACGAATGACAATCTTCTTCTATGTTGCTGTCCTGGCTTCAGCTGGGATAGGGTTAATTTTCACCAGAAGCTGGGCAAGAGGCACAGCCAAGACAGGCGACAGAACCAGCCACGGGGCTGTCGATACCGGGCTGATGTCACCGCCGCTAGCGCGGGGCGGGCCGGGGCCACGGGTGCAGAGCTAGTGCTGTTTCTATCGCTCGCTTTACGGATTGCTTCCTTACTATTGGCGTTACTTTACCTTGGAGTAGTTCTCTTAAATTCTCCTTATCTCAGCCCACGGGGTTTTGCCTTTTTCTCTCCGTTCTCCTTCCCACCCCGGCGGGGGGGGCGAGTGCGCGGCCACGCAGCGCCCGGCTCCCGGCTGCTCTAAACCCCGACAGCTGCCGGGGCAGCGACCAGAAAACGCTGCTGGATAAACCAGGTGCGTTCTGACGCTGCCTCTTTCCCTCGGTATTACCTGGCCTTGCTTCCCGAAGAAAGCCTCTACTCGCTGGGTGACTGCATGTCTGCTGTCGATAATTCCTCATGCTTGGCTCCAGTTTCTCACTGCTTGAAGTTGCACTTTCTTGTTGCCTCAAACTTCCTTTTGTTCTTGACGGTTCTCCGAGCTGTGTGGTCTCATTTATTTCACTCGAGCAGCTGCTCGGGCATTCTGCATCTTCCGTTTCAAATACCTGAGTGGCTCTGTGCATTTGTGTTGTGAATATCCTGGCTTCAAACTCTTGAGAGATTTTTACGTCCCCAAGCGTTCTCGTTACAGATTTTATCCTGCCATCTGATGTGCAATATGGCCCACAGATGGTACAGATGAAACCACCCTACAGGCTGTGAATGTTGATAGTCAGAAAGTTAGAAGAAGAAAACATAAAATGTTTCTTCCCTTTCAAAAAAGCAACCCCAAAATAAAGCCAAATAAGAAAAGTTACTGCATTAAAGCTACCAGAACAATTCTCACTCATTCAGTAGATGCCTCTAAATAAAATTAAAGTTTAAAATGTCAAGGGAAATCTAGACTATAACTGCTGGGATCAATTTAGATGTAATTAAGTAACCTAGGCTGGAATGATCATAGGCTACAACTGGTAATCTACAAATGCTTTCAAATCTCTCGCAAACTTTTAACAGTAATAATAAAGTCACTGTCTAGATCTGTCCAGGGTCACATGGCAACATTATCTCAAGGGACTGACACCGATACCACTTAATTCCATTATATTTTGCAGAGTATCAACAGCACAGTTGACATACACAGCATACAAGCAGACACATGAGAAGGGCAGCCTAAACTCTTGCTGCTATCCACTTCCAAGTTTCCAGAAGAATTAAGCATACTATGTAGAACAGGCAAAGCAGCAAAGCTTTAGGACTTGATTCGAAAGCCTGATCAGACTCGGCAAGGTCTCTCAAATTCTGCTCCATCTAAATGTGTGGCTATCTAATGATAAGCGTCATAGGAAAACAGCAGGAACGGCAGTGATGGATGTATTTTGCACACCTATGTTGCATCATCTGAGATGGCTTGGAGGTTCTTTCCCGGCAAGCTTGCTGTGAAGACTGCATAACAAGATGCCCCAAACCTTTGGGGCCTTATTTTACCTACACAGCCCCACTACTACACTTTTGCACCCCATTCACTGAAATGCAAATCAGCACATCATAAAAAAGCAGTGCTCAAATTTAAGTGAGCCAAACCAGAACCGATAGTGCAAACCTCCTTAGTACCTATCGGAGTGTGACTAATGCAGAAAAGGGCTGATTTTGTTAAATGCTCCAAACCCTCTACATCATCTCTCAGGCAGACCTCCGTTCCTCGTTCTGGAGCCGAGCAGCGGTACTGCAGTGCCACAGCATCGCTGCGCCAGCTCTACTTTCTCCAAGAGGTAGGGACACTCATTTCACTTTTTGATGGAGTCTCATTATCTCTGGTAATGAGAACGCTCACTAGGATGCTGGAGCTTAATATCTTAACTAGCAAACACACACACAAAAAGGATGCGAGAAAAACACTGAACATCTTTTCCTCGGTGTGACGCAGCAGCAGGCTTGTGTCAAAGGGCCAAACGATAGTATGCTTTTGGCACTACCACTTTTTTCTCAGCTGTTGAGGCAGAAAGATAGGACACTGCATAAAATAGAGCCCTATGGTCCTGAGAGAAGAGAAAGGCTGTTTGAAAGGCTTCGGGAAATATTCCCCTTTGAAAAGCAAAAAGTGAAAAAGAGAGGAGATGGTTCATATGGTAGCTTAATCAATCAAAGGTAAAAGGAAGAAAATGCAAAATCTTTTTCCCCAGTTCGAGGGATATTAGCCCTCTAAGTGCCCTGCTCTGTTTCTAGCCTTCTTCCCATCGCCTCCTAAGCCCGACCTTCATCTTTACGTGCACTAAGAATCCAAACCCACTGCTCTCCCACGCAGACTTGGGCTCCATTTACTGCTTTAGATGTTCCAGATGCTTCTGTTTCCATCCCACCCAACACACGGAGATCACCTCATATCTACCTGCCTTCCCTTGAACCCCGTTCGGTTTAATCTCTGACACAAGTATGCCCACAGCACCCTTCTCTACACTGTCTCCAGCGTCCTCCTAGCCCGCTAAACTCCTCCAGCTTCTATTTCACTGCTCCTGCACTAGCTCCCTTGCTATCTAACCCCGAAACAAAACGTGACGTGACCCCTCCAACTTCGCGCTCTGCCCGCAGCCCTGAGCGGCCCGCAGCGCAGGGCCGCCCCTCGCGGGGCAGTTCCGCCTCCCCCGCCGCTGGGTTTCTGACAGGCTTTTGACGCGTCCCCGCTCCCTCCTCGGCTCCCCTCCGTGCAGGGCCGCGACCTTTCCCACCCCAGATGGAAGCACCCCAGCCTGCTCCCTCCCCGCCCCGCCTCGGCCGCCATGTCCCAGGGTTCACTGCCCCCCGCCCCCCCCCCCCCCCCACCCCCGACCCCCCCCCCGCCTCCCCCCTCCCCCACCCCCCCCCCCCACCCCCACACCCAACCCATCCCCCTACCCCTCCCCCTACCCCAACCCTAACCCTAACCCTAACCCTAACCCTAACCCTAACCCTAAC